>VDFB02264842.1:0-20150 GCA_007258455.2 Sequoia sempervirens | reverse complement strand
AGAGCTTCTTCATGCTTTCCAGGGATTGGATCAGGTCCAAGAACTTGTTGGCTATCGGCACAGCCACGTCGATTCCCACGTTCCCAACACTTATTGCCCGTCGGAACCAATCCTCAGTTGTCTTTTCCAAGTTCTTCCTTCTCTCCATCTTGTCAATCTGTTCCTTAGAGAGCAACTGCGGTGCAGCTGTGGAGGTGGTGGGTAGGTCATCCACCGAGGACCATTGCTGAATATAATCGGTCAGGGCAGCAACCTGTGCCTTGAGTTCATCCTTGGTGACCTTGTCTTGTTTGATCAAGTGCACTACCGTGGCCACTGATTCCTCCAGATGTTCAACCTTCTGCTCTCTAGTCGCTGTCCCCAGGTCAATGGTGGAGACACTGTAGCTCACCCCGGTTTGGCCGACAGTTGGTGTTGCTATTTGTGCTGCTCAGGAGCCGAAAGCGTCCATGGTTATCTTGGAACGAACCTTAGGCGGCTTCTCCTTCTTTGTCGTCGTCAAGGATCGAGCCAAGATGGCTTCCAATCTTGCCCTCGGGTCCTTCAGTACTGGGGGAGCCTTTTCCAGTTGTTTCTCCAACTAGTCGGGCATGGCAGATTTATCCTTGGGTGCATCATGGCTGCCCCCACCCTTTTCAGTAAGAGGCAAGACCTCTGCATCCTTTTCCTTTTGGGGTTCTCCCTTTTCTCTAGTAGCTTCTTCTTCTTCTTCGTCGGAGTCATGATAAAAGACGAGGCATTTGGCGGGCACCCTGGTGGATAATTGTTGGGTGGTGCTGTCCTCTTTCGCTGCCTCCTCTTCTTTTTTCTCTTCGGCAGCCTCGGCCCCGGGGTTCTTTACAACATGGGTCTCAGCCTCAGCGATATCCTTTAGTGGCTGCTCCTCTGGTGGCTGCCACTCTTCTTCCTGCAGTGACCTTTTTGTTTCTTCTCCAACACCCTTTGGCTGTTGAGCCGATTCTTCCTCAATGTCCTCATCAAATGTTTGGATGATCTCCTTGTCCCCCGAGCCATCCTCTTCATCTCCGCTCTCCGAAGAGCCTGTCTCTTCTTCCTCATAAACCACCCTGTCGATGGTTCGGTGCTCATACTCGGGGTGTTCATTTTATTCATCGGCCTCCTCCTCTATGGGCTTCGAAGCTTCCCGTTCCTGCTCCTCCAACTTCTCTGAGATTTGCATTGTAGCTTCCATGGCTGGCGGCCCTATCGGCGGTTGGGAAGGCTGAGCTGTTGTGAGGGCTTGGGTGAGGGCCGCTTGGAGTGTGGGGTCCATTAGGAGTTGTGAGAGCTTAGAGGGGAGACTTTGTAGATGCCGCGTGATAGCCTCGGGCATGGTTGAGAGGGGGACAAGCGATGCTATTGTCGCCAGTGGGAGGGACGCAATGGGTGACATGGCAACAGAAGAGGAAGGGGTAGTGGTCATGTCGGAAGAGGAGTCAATGACGATCATCGACCCGGCTGTGGGTGAAGGGGCAAGATGGACAGAGATGTCCACTGTCGACGGAGATGAGGTGACCATAGCCTGAGAAGCAGGCAGCGCACCAGTCGGGGAAGGAAGGAGCAAGGGGGGCTGCACTTCTGTTGTAGTTACTGCCTGTTTGAGCCTCTTGGGAGACGAGCCTCCCGTGTCCTTCTTCGCTTGCTCCTTGGGGTCTGTAGACTGGACTATTTCTGTTTCTTTTCTTTTCTGGGACCTAGTGACTGGGGGAGACTTGGAAGTCTCACCCGCTGATGTGGTGGCGGTAACATCCTCCGTGGTGCTCAGCTCACTCTTGAACACCTCATAGGTTAGGACCACCCCTTGTTGCCTCAGTTGCACCACTTGCCCATCAACCCACTCCTTAATGCGAGTTATGATCAGCTGGGTGATTGTGTCTAGGTCATCGACCTCTTGTTTGTCCCAATCTATTGATGGTATAGGCAGGTTGGCAACTGCCGAGTACCTTGGATGCATAAGGGTGGACTCATCTTCCTCAAGTTGGTCTGGTACCCGAAACAGTTGCACTCTCCTCAGGAACTGTACGGTCATGCGCACGTAGTGCCTCATGCGTACCTCCCTGTCGTCTTTACAATCCGCCTAAAAGTCCTCAACATGGCATTTGTGGGCGTACGTCAGCCCTAGTGCCTTCCTGACATGGCCGTGTGGATCCATCCGCGGGCGGGCCAAGTACCAGTCAAAATGATATTCCTTAAGCTCTTTCTCAGAGTTGTCAGCGCACTGAGATGTCTGCAGTCGATACAGGCCCTGGCCGAGGGTCATGGGATAAGGGATCCCTGCTACGTGTTTGTTGCCGAAGACTGTCTGAATGTGTTGGAGCTACCAGGAGAGCTCTAGGAGAATGATCATGTCGTTAGGGTATCTTGGCAACTTGTTTGGCCGCTCCGTGAATCCCTGGGCATGGATGTAGGTGAATTTGGGGAACTGCATATATATGAAGGCATACTCCCTCAGGAGTGCCCTGGCACTATGGGAGACCCTCCTTTCGAAGTGCCCAGCGATCAATCTGATGATGTGGCCAATGAAGGCGTCATTGACCTGGCAGTACTCCTTCTTGAAGTTATGGTACCAGAGCTGAGGGTACTTGTCAAACGGCTTGAGCCCTTGCCTGTGCCCCTGATCTAGTGCCACAAACAGTCCACTGTATTGTCTGTGACCTGCCAGGGAGTATACCAGGTAAGAGGTCATGTAAAACTTGGACCTTTTCTTAACGTTTACGAACTGCTCGTGGAAGTAGTTACTGATGATGCCTCCCCAGTCGAATGAGGTTTTAGTTTTCACATCTTTGTTCCCTCGCAGGATTTGCTCTATGTAGTATGCCATCCACTCTTGGAAGTAGGCAGCTACTGGGAGACCCATGACCCTGCTTAGCATGGTCACCAAGTCGTGATAATCTTCGTGGAAGTCGCTACGGAACAGCTCTTGGGGAACCTTTGCAGCGCTACCCCGTCTCTCCTTTAGCCAATAAAAGTTAATTGATTTCTTGCAGCCCAGTGGATTGGCATCCCACGCTGCCTGGCACTGTTCCAAAGAGGGGACCTCCATATGTGGGAATGTGGGAATGTGGAATGTTTTAGTGATTCCTTCTAGCAACATGTCGGCGAGGATATTCCCTTCCTTATCCACGATCGTTCTGGTGTCAGCTTGGTAGGCTTCTCGGCAAGCCATTACTAGTTCGAGTGCCACTAGAGAAGGAGGGAAGCCAACAGCCTTGGCGATTCCGCTTTGGCGTATTAATCTGGCATTCTTCATTTTAGGGTCGACCTTGACCCTCTGGGTGAACTCATCTATGTTCACCTGTCCAATGTTGGTATCCGAGATCTCCTTCCAGTCTGTTGAGACCTTTGACTGAAGCGGCTCACCCTAGAACTGAAACTTCATTTGATCCTTATCTTCTTTTCCCCTGGCAGCCCTTCCAGATTTCTTGCCCTTATCCTTTTCAGCGGAGGCCCCTGAAGTTCCTGCAGCCAATTCCATATATCCTGCAAGCAAAGGGTGAAGTCAGCACCACAAAACATCAACAGCGTTAATGTTAGTCCACATTATGAGCATATCATCTAAATAACCATTCAAATATATCATAGATTTTATCCTCAGATGATATCGATTTCACTTTAGGGCATTAGGACAATCCGGGCCCAGAGGGCCAGACTTCCCTGGCAGGAATGCTGTCAAGAAGGGAAAACGCAGCTGGGAGCTCCCGGATACCCTCCTTGGTTAGATTTTAGCATTTTAAGAGACCCATGATGGAGAACAACATGATTTAGGACGTGGGTCGAAGTTAGATTCTGAATTTGAGTTGGTTTGGATTGATTTAAAGAGCTTCAGAGGTTCTAGGCTAGAAGGCAGTCAGGCGAAGGAAGCTGGCAACGGCAGACTCCAGGCGGAAACCCAGCTAAGGAAGTTCGGCGGTGGAAGTCCGAGGGCCGAGACCTGCGATGCCAAAGGACGGCTGGCATGGAGGGTATGACACTCAGGCATAACGACATTCGAATCTCCAGGGCCCGGCAGTCGGGCGGACATGAGGCGAGGGCCGCCATGATATTTCAGCAATGGTTCGAACAGCGACGACGAAGGGCGGCCTGGGACTTGGAGGGTGGGAGGATGAGAGCTGGAGGCCGCCACGAGATTTTTTACAATGCTTGGGCGACAGCGGCGAACAGGCTCCCGGGGCCCGGGAGGCGAGGCAATGCGGGATGATGGCCGCCGTGATGTTTCGGTATTGGTCGGGCGACGGCGGCGGTGAAGGTATCCCCGGGGCCCGAAGGTCGGGCAGCCGGCAGGGTTCCGCCGTGAGCGACGGCGGAACCGTTCCGGAGTTCCAGGGACAGAACTCCGGACTACTGGGCCCAGAAGGCTGCGGGGCAGCGAGGATTTCGGTAGAGTGAAACGGCAACACGAGGCCCGGGGCCCGGCGGGGGAGAGGCAGGCGGGGACGAGAGGCGGGGGTGCCGGCAGGGTTCTGCCGGTGAGGTCGGCGGAACCGTCACAGAGTTCCGGGGACGGAACTCCAGACAGCCGGGCCCGAAAGGAACCAAGGACATGAGCTGAGTTCAAGTTTAAACGGCAGAGCAGCCGCCGGGACCTGGGAACCGGAGAGGCAGAGCGCTTTGGGTGCTCAAACCTGGCGAAAGGCACACGGAAACCCAATGGAGGAAACCCGACGAAGCAGGCCCGAACGACGCACTTTCTGCCAGGAGGATTCAAAGTTTGATTTCAATGGTGGAGGCTGGCGGTGAAGGCCAATATCGGGCCCGGGATCCCTAACTGCCCTATGCCAAGAACAACCGCGACCGAGAAAGATCCTGAGCTGGCAGCGAGGGCCGTTCCAAGGGGGTCGGGAGATTTCGAAGACATGGGTTATGGGCGCAATGGGGTGCTCTTTTTATTTAATCATTTTAATCCATTGCTTAATTCATTTTAATTCCCTGAAACAACGAAAAAGGATTGGAGGGCGAACGGGGACGGCCTACCTCGGATACGCTAAAAGGTGAGGTGTGGGATTCACCGGGGATCGACGGAGTGCGGTCGATTGTCAAGGATCGCGATATAGTTGAAGGCGGTGGGCTCCAAATCGCTCGTGCAATTTTGCTCCAATTCTCAAATGTGAAAATGACATTGGCGGTCCGGGTATTATATACCCCAGGTGCCATTAATGCGCTCATTAAATGCAGGTACAGACGTGCCAAAGTTGGTGGAATTTGAAAATGAGTCGGCGGTGGTGACGGGACGCTCGGGGCCCGGAGGGCGAGTAGGCGTCGAGAGTTTTCCGCTGAAGACTTCTTCGTACTACTTGGGTGATGGCGGCAGCGACGGGACGCCCGGGACCCGGGGCTCGGGAGGCAGTCTGAGGTTCACCGCCGAAAAATTGACACATTGCTAAGTGGCGGCGGCGAGGGATGGGCCGGGACCCGGATGGCGGGTAGCCGGCAGGGTTCCACCGTGGACGATGGTGGAACCGTCACGGAGTTCCGAGGACGGAACTCCGAACGGCCGGGCCCGGCGAGTCCCGCGGCAAGTGGTCAAAACCAACCCGCGGACGGAGAGCGAAGGCGGACAGCGAACCCAAGACATTTCATAGGGACTATAATCCATTGTTCCATGTATGTGTGACCTTCTCCATTATAGCCATGTTTATAAAGTATTTTGAAATGAAATCCATAATGGTTTTTTAATTTAGTATAAGGAGGATCCTCGAACTTGTATAGTCAAAATGTGATACATAATTTCATTCTTGAATAATAGAAGGGTTTATACTGGGTAATGCTAGGATTACTAGAGTTAGGTGCATCCATATGTAAGGTGGGAATGCCAAAATGATTAGGGCCAACATTATATTTTCCCATTGAAGAGGGTATGAAACCTAAAGATCCTTAATTATGAAAAGGACATGCATTAGAAGAAATAATATTTTTTAGGGAATATAAGGTAAGTAATAAGGGGTACATTTTGTGTCTTATGACCTTATATTCTCCCATTGAAGAGGGTATGAAATCTCAAGATCCTTAATAATCAAAAGGACATGCATTAGAGAACATAAGGTAAGTAAGTAATAAGGGATAAATGTTGTGTATTATGTTAAACTAAATATGCTATGAAATCTAAAGATCCTTAATTATCAAAAGGACATGCATTAGAAATAAATAATATTTTTAGGGAACATAAGGTAAGTAAGTAATAACCTAGGTATATTTTGTGCATTATGTTAAACTAAATATGATTGTATTGATATATGAAAGGCAGGGAAAATATTCAAGATGGTGTTAAAAAATTTGTATAAGTAATTTGACAATAACGAAAAGTGTCACTATCAAATTTAATCATAAAATACTTGCCTTAATGGATGAGATTTATAGAATAATGGAGAGTGGTTGGGATGCCCCATATTAAATAAATTCATAGTCTACCAAGAAATATATTAAAGAAAATATGTTTTGGCATGACATGACATATTATGCAAAGTGTGATAGGGCCTATTGAGATAGGTAAATTAATGGTCCCTAAAGGATCTTGTCCAATATTGTCAAAACCTTCAATAAACAACTCTTAAGGGTGAGGATAGAAGTATTGATGCAAATACATTTAATAAATCAAGACTAGAAAAATTAAGTTCAAAGTTATTATCCATTAGTATACACTTGGGTATGATGCAAATACAACTAGAAACATTAAGTTCAAAGGTATTATTCATTAATGTACGCTTGATACCCATGTAATTAATATTGAATATTATTTAAAAGGGAATATATTATTGTTGTACATTGTAAGAAGGTAGTTCAATAGGGCGAAAAATGATCTTCATTATGTTACCATAAATATAAGCAATTAAACTAGCTATTTTAGTTTGTTTCATATAAGGTGGAATGAAAACATTTTATAAATATTTCTAAATTAGATCATGCTAAGTCGATGGAACAATGAAATAAATCCCAAATGGAGAATTAAACTTGTGCTAACTTAAAGTTTTTATATTAGTGATATTCTTGACTATTCTTAAGAGGAATATGAGGAGTTAAAGGAATAATAAGATTAAGTGAAGGGAGGGAAAGAATAATAGGATTATTTTCTATCTTTATTAAGTGTTATATTATGCCCTATTACATGAAACTTTACAATAGGAAAAGTCTTAGGTATAACCATTTGGGAATTAAAAGATGAAACAAGGAAATAAAATATAAATGGATTTTGAAACTTGTGATGAGAAGGGGTCAAATAAAACACCACATGTACAAAGGCTACCAAATTTTTATAAATCATAAAAATATTTTTGCACAAACTACAATAAAATAAATGCTTCTTAAATCTCTTACAAATACCATAAATAGTTATATTCCTTTCCACTTCATTCCAACTATCCAAAGATGTTTCATAGGAAAAATGAGCTCCCCCACACAATGCCATTTTGTAAAGAATATTCCAAGTACCTAGGAAAATAATATTTAATTACAAATAATATTTCTTCTCTAGTGGGAAATTCAAAATCCCCCTCCATGATTTTGCGAATCAAATGAAATAATAACTAATTATTAAAATATTAAAATGAAGGTACATAAACCTAGAATTGCAAGGTTATTATCACCAATCCTAACATTTTTTCACTTAATATTCATACATTGCTATAGCATAAAAAATAAAATAAATTAAACCAAATGCTAGAAGAGGATTGACTTAAATAAATTAAACCAAGTGCTAGAAGAGGATTGACTTTATTGTCTTTGTTGATTGTAGACTATTGAAAATTATTTCAACTCTACTTTTGATATATGCTTAGATATAATGAAGTGGTAGTCTTGAGGAGATTGCTTGACTACAAGGATTATGCAGATTTTTACTCCTTATGCTCTTGTTTTACATCTGATGATGGATCATGGAGTGTGATCCGAAACGTTGATGAAAAAACTTGCACACAATTGAATTGAGAAGCAACCAAAATACATTCATGATGGATTGTGGAAATCTCATATCACTACAAGGATCATGTTCTCTTAGGTTGACTTTATAATTAGACCAACTTTACAATCATGAAAAAATATTGAAGAAAACAACCAAACATAGAGTATCTCAAATACATTTGATAAACACTTAAAATCCTACAAAATCCAACTTGATTGTAACCAAAAAAAGAAAAGAAAAAAGAAAAAGCAATAGAAAAATTGTGAATAGTTGTGTAAACAAAAGTGATCAAACTTGATTGTAACCAAAAGAAAAAACAGTAGAAAAATTGTAAAAGATTGTGTAAACAAAAATATCAACTTGTTGATAAATTTGAATTATACAGACCCTCTGCTTAAACATCACATATTTCAATAATCAAATAGTCAATATTTATCTTACACCCATAAATAATCGTCTTCTGGGAGGAATTTTTTTTTTTTTTGTGGAGAGGTACAGACTGCAGGGTGGAAACGATGGGGAGTAAGCGTGGAATAAGATGGTAAATGAAAGCATGTGAAGGCTCTGCTTATTATTGTTGTTTTTTAACAACCCTGCAATTTTCTATTACGAGACAGTTCTTATACTTTGGTAAACCGCCGAATTGGGAAACTGAAATTGTATAGAATTTTTTGACCACTGACAAATCAGGCACGCAACTCCAAAACTTTTTGACCGCTAACTCCTGCGCATCGATCACACTTTTTCACCTACGCTGAACATTCATATTTCATGGCAGACTGCAATTAATATTCACCGAATTCATGGCAGGGGAATCAAAAGTAATGATGTACTAGGTACTACACAGGTTTATTTTCTTCTGTCCAACGTGATACGCATGAACTGAAGTACTAAGGGAAACAGAAAACGAATTGGCAAAGGATGAAAATCCCTTGACTTTTGTGGCTGATCGCATTTCAAACGTTGTTATTAATGGGCATGAAGGAAACGTCTACTTCCTTCTCTTTGGCAATGGGCAACTTGGTGCCTGCAATTATTTTCGTCATGGCATGGGCTTTCGGGTGAGTACTCTGTAATCATGTTTTCTAATTCTTGAAAGACTGCGTTGTGTTTTATAGCCATCGTCACAAGCGAAGAAAGGGACGCCATGCTCGCCATCCTAACAACTCTCTGCACAAAACAAAGGGCATCTGTTAAACATTAGTTAGTCCTCTTATTATATTTTCTTATTTTGATGGGTCTGTTTCTGTTTTCTGAATAAATGTTTCCTATATGCCTTCCCTGAATATGATTGCTACCATGATTACTGTATAATAAATCTATGTGTTTTCGTTTTTTTGAAGTTCTGTAAGGCTGCTTTTTATTTGAAGTTTTCCAATGTATTTTTAACCGTGTTTATTTACGGGTTGAATTTGTGTGTGTGAATCAGTGTCTAAATTTGATAGCTTTATAATTTAAGTTTGCAGCTGTGAATCAGCATCATTGCATTGGCTTTTGGGTGAGTACTCTGTAATCATGTTTGAAAGAAAATCCACTTCCAAAGTTGTAGCTTGCCAAACCATAGGGGATAAAATACACAACATATGACCATGAAAATAGACTTGTTGAAAGACTTCAAAGTTGCAGATGACATATGAATATCCACATTTCAAATCTGCGTAGAAGTCCCATAAATGTGCAGTAGTAGGAATTGATTCCTTACAAAGATCTTGGAATTCCTTCTACAGATATTTTGACATGGGCTTTGGAGACCTTAGGATTCCATGGAAAGTTTTGTTCAAATCATTGGTAATAGGGTGTGAATTGTGAATGGAAGTTGAGTGATTTCTATTGTTAGAATCATCTTAAATAGAAAAGGCACAACCTGAAGCCCATTCCTTATTCTGAGAAGAAACAAGGTAATACTTTTAGTAGATCTTTCTTTTTATTAGGCATGAAAGTGCCCAGACCTTGGAATTCATTTGGAAAACAATAATGAGAGCTTCATGCTCATTGTCAAACAAAGATATTTATCTGGATGATAGTTGTGTAGTAGATCTAGCATGCAACAACAGGATGAAAAATCATGTCCTTTTTGTCCAGTTGCAGGTCCCTCATGCATAAAGATACTATGTGAAAAAAACTCTGCTTCTTTATTGTGCTATGCCTCAACTCTAGCCTCACTAAGCATTGCTTCAAACATAGATTATGTGCTTTCAATCGAAGCTTTCATTTTTTCAACTTCAAATTTGTCTTCTGTGCATTCTAATAGCAATCTGAAACTCAATTTTAGCATGCATTGCTTCTGCAATAGCTTGGCAGAGATCTAATTCTAAAATTTCTAAAGCCTCCTTGGTCTTTTCTTCCCCTTCATCTTCTGTCTTCTTTGCTCAAACCCATTCTATTTTAACTTCCTTGATCTCAGCTTTCAAGCACTGTACTGTCTCTATTGGACTTGGATATAAGCATGTCCCATCTCGTTATATTTTCCTCTTGCAGACCCTCAAGAGTGCAAGAATATGCACATATCTTTGAGAGATTCTTACCCATACTTAGAGAAATGATGATCGAACTTGGACAAAAATATGAGTCATGTCTTTAATAACGCTATCTATAATGCACAGTGTCTTCGTCAGCAATTAAAAACATAGAACATGAAAGTTTATGGGTTCCGATTTTGGCCTTTATTGGTCTGGTAAAGAGGGGTTTTAGGACAATTGGTTGCCTCCCAGACTTGGGTTGTGCAATCTTTTTTTGGTTGCATGGAAGACCCTGCAACCTCAGCGTCAAGTAAAGATTAGAGGGCTGCTTTTTCTTGGCTGACATCCTATTAGGATAACCGTGGATGGTTATAGGCATTCGGGATATCATAAAAGGTGGAAGGTCTGAAGGACATCTTCGACAAACAATTATTGTGAATAAATTTATCATATAAGATATCATCAAGAAAGAGTTGAAGGATGATGAAAGATTTGACAAGGATATCAGATCCTTCTTCACACAATTTAATAACATTAGTAGGCCCAATCCAAGATTGAGAAGCATTTAAACTACAATCAATTTTTTTTTAAACTGCACAAACAGAACAGAATGCTAACCATAAGCACATAATTCTAAATTAGGACTGTAAACTACAAAAATAATTACAATATTCTTTTATTTCTTTTGTTCTACGAAGAGTGGGGCAAATGGGGCCTTGAGAGGCAATGGTTTGGACTTTGGAGCATACCAAGAATGTTGTTCCCCCTTGCATTATAGTTTAATGACCTAGTCTTCCTGCCAGAATAATCTACTTGTGTTTGATGTAGCTTGCCACTTCTCCTCTCCTGCCTTGAAAACTTGCCCATGCTTCCTTTTTTATTTTGTTAATTTCTCTGAAAAACATCATGCAAAGTTAGATTAAATAAAGGCTGTGTATGTTAGACAAATAAGACCTCGAAGATGTTTTCTACAACTTTTTAGCAATACAAAGATACACAACCATTTTGCAATTGAACCTATAACACGCAATGCAAGGAAAAAGAATCAACATTAAGAAAGGAAAAATAAGAAATGTAACTTGATATATTGAGGTACTTCGTGGCAAGGGAGCATAAAGTTGGTGTAGGAAGTTCCAAGCTCCATTAAATATTTTTAAAAGGAAACATTGATTCAAAAAGAGAAGCAATGTTACAAGAGAAATAAATAGATAGCCAAATTTACTGTTACATACACTCGTACAAGCAGCATTGTTCGATATAACCTTCTTCACCAGAACATGTGTCTTATTAGGTCCTTCTGTTGTGCAATGAATTTCTTCCCTTGATCTTTTCCAACTTGATCCTCCATCCCCACTCCCCTTCCCTGGTTTTCTCTTTGTATCCTTTTTTGTTCTTTCAGATAACTGGAAAAGCAGTCTCTTATCTGTTGTTTGAAAACTTGGCCCTTTACAAGTGTTTGCATTAATTTTTATAACTATAAGTTTGTCTTATGTGCAACTAATCCCATCATTCCCTAGGAACTTGATGCTAAACTAAGCGATAAATTAGGTAACCCCTTTGTTGATGACTGTCATATTCGAAAAAATCACTAAATTGGCAAGTCTTTGCATTGTGCAGCATAAAGTTTGACATAAATTTTATATTAGAAAAATTCTATGTGAATACAAGTAAATATAATTATTATGTTCAAGGTATAAAGAAGAAGCTGCAACTTGAGCATCAATGCTTAGAAGTTGCAAATATAGTTGAATGAAATATAATCAGCTTAACATTAGGTATTTGTAATCACATATTGATATCTTTGGAAAGAGCTAGACAGATCCATAAAATGCATTCAATCTTATCATTGAACATCCTAACAGTTGTGTTAGAAAATATTTTTATATGAATGCCATCTTGAATCCCATTTTGTTGTTTTAGATAGCGAAATAAATATAAAAACAGAGATGCCCAGCAAACGGAAATTCCTGATGCTTCTCAAAAATTAATATTCCTTGTTTCAATTTCCTTGTAACTTAGGCTAGAAGCCAAGTAAAATATGAAATATTTTCCTGAGGTTCCTAGAAAATCAAAGTTTCTTGTTTCTATTTCTTTGTAACTTAGGCTAGAAGCTAAGTAAAAATATGAAATATTTTTTGAGGTTCCTATTAAATCAAAGTTTTGTGTTTCCATTTTCTTGTAAATTAGGCTAGAAGCTAAGTAAAATATGAAATATTTTCCTGAGGTTCCTAGAAAATCAAAGTTTCTTGTTTCCATTTCCTTGTAACTTTAGGCTAGAAGCTATGCAAAATATGAAATATGCACTGAGTTCATTCTCCATGACCAAAGGGGCAACAGTTTATTTTCCTTGAGGACTAATGAAATATTGAAATGTAAGGTGCATTTTGATTTAACATAAAAGCGCTACATTCACAAGGCTAGTAAGCAGGAAATCTTGTACAAAATAATGTAAAATGTCATAGGGGTTGAGGAGGACAAGGGCAGAGTGGTCTATCTTTGTTTGAATAACATGATGTGTATGTGAAGGCGATGTGGGCATCACATTCATGCCAGGTGCTATTGATTGTATCTGCTGCTATTGTATCCATAAGAAAGAGAGAAATAGTTCGATTCTACAAGCACCCACACATACCCATTGGCCCTTATAGGTGCATCAGTAAAGCACATGGGGGATTTGAGGGGAAGTGGGCCACTTGGTGTATGAGCATTGGTTCCATGGCCTGAGTTGTTATAGCATGTCTCTTAACCATTTGAAGGAAGTCAGAACACCATTTGAAGTTAATACTTTTGTTTGAACACCAAAGGATTACAAGACAAATCTACAAGGCTTGTTGTTTATATTTGATTGCTCTAGTCCCACCAGTTGCTAAAGACAAAAATTATGTTATAGTGAAAATGAAAGATGACATTGAGAGAGCGCATAAGAGAAATTAGGAACATTTTTGTTGTGGGTGCCCTCAAAATTGTGGATAGGATCTCAATATATTTTTTAAGTCGTGTATCACATATCTAATCTTGTTACCAATGATCTTAAGAGTAAGCATTGAAGTTAAGACATTCATGGATGAACCAGCATATGATACCAGATCTAAAAGGTCAAGCAAGTGACGAGCATCACCATGCGTGGCTACCTCTTGCATATGAAAAGAAAATAATTAACTATTATGCACAAAAATAACTTGGCTGTTGATAAAATGGTCAGGGTCTTGAGACAACTACAACATTTGATCCAACACTGGATGAATTTGCCTTAGATAGCAAGATCTCAACATACTTCTGATGTCTCAATTTTCTCACAAAAGCTTGTTGTTAATGATCTTAAGAGGAAGCATTAAAGCTAAAGCATTTCATGGATGAACCAACATATATCTCCACTGAGATCATTTATACCAGATGGTCTAGATCTAAAATATCAAGGAAATGACTAGCAGCAATGGAGCTGGCTACATTGAATATGAAATTCAAATAATTGGTTGTTATGCACTAACAAAACTTAGTCGTTGATAAAATTTCCAAGGGCCCATAAAAGCACCAGAGTGTGAGGCTCTTGTTGTAATCATCTTGAAAGTTATCTAATGATAGAAGACTATTCTGAACATTTTCAGAGATATTTTGAAGACAAAATAGAAGATATTCAAATTCCATAGAGGGGTTTTATGCCATATTGCATTCACCATCGCTTATATTATTTGTACAGATTCTCTACATTATTTTTGAATTTTTGCATGTTTCTCAATGTATAAAGATGGGTGGTTGAGGGATGATGTTCAATTCAAATCTCTATGTCATTCTAGATGAGCTCTGATGTTTAATTCCTCAAAACAGACATCGTAAAAGGAGCTTTATCACTATTCACTACTCCTTTTCACTACTCCTTTGAGGGTATCTTCTTCTTTCAGTTTCTAGAATCTCAAATTCTAATGTTTATGGTGAAATGCTTTCACATAAACCCCATTTTCATTTTAATGTAAATATGTATACGGTTTATGTATATTCCATCATTGCATATTTCCATAAATAGTTAGGAAAAAGGAAGTTTCCCTACTAATAACAGACATATTGTGGTCCCACATGCTGCTTGTAATGAATCTGTCCACAACAAATTTTCAAGGATGACACAATTTTGCATCCTTAAGGTTGCCCCTTCAATGCAGAATTGCTCTCATAATTTCATATTTGATTTTTTGGCCTTGTGCCAACACCAATAATCTAAAAATGCTACTATCTAAGCCAACAGCAGAGTAGAATTTCCAGATCTAGGTTGGTCTAATAATAATATATCTGGCCTATGGGTAACCACAACTTAGTACAAAATGGCAGCCATGTTGGGTCTGTTGTAGGCCGTAGCTATATTTACATGAATATAAAGCTTCCAATCTCTGCAACATCAGTATGGAAAAATAGGAAAAATGAACCCTAGCAATATGAATAAATGCCTAGCAATCAGAGATAAAGGAGTGCATACATACAACTACATTCAATGTTGTAATAGATAAATAAAGGAAAACAAAAAAATAAGGGTAGCTAATGACCACTCCTCCCTATGTAGGCACTATTGGAGCTCCTTTCTATTCCTGTAGTAATGTTTTTTTCGACTTGCAACCTTGCAAGGAGGAAAGAAAAAAAGAATAGTACATTAGTGTCCAATGTTTTTCCCCCTACTGGCCACCAACACACTTAGTATAGTTTGAAGGAGGTAGTAAACAAATTTATAGTATTGAACTTAACAAAAATATATATAAATCCGCCATGGTATCTGGCCCTTGTCACCTGCAATTTTGGTGGAGTACACCCAACAAACTTTATACACCCATGTTCTCCAGACCTACAGTGAAAGAAACAAAGGAAAACAAAAGTGATACAAAACAAGGTCATTCTGCAACAGATGTCATTTAGACTTTCATTGGAACGTGGCTTTGCAAGTTGGGTGACAACTCTTGAACATGTGAGACATGTAGCCATTCCAGTTGCCAGAGAGGGTATGTGTCAGGAAAAAATCTGTAGCATGGCAGTGAAAATCTGATGGCGGTAGTAATATATCCTTGATTGAAGTGATGGCCACAGTAAGGCCACTGGAAACCTATGCCTTCTCTTGCCTTATGAGACTAGAATATTCCACTGACATTCTACAGCCATTAATTGAGGCCAATAATAGACCACCAAGTTTTTGATCAGTTAACTTCTGAGCACATTTGCATCCCATAAATTAGCAAGAGTAAAAGTTGATTTCTGATTCAAAGAGAAAAAAGATTTTAATCACTAGTTAAGACATGCCCTCTTCGCTATAATTCCATGGCAGGAACTAATAAGCAAAAAGTATAAGTTATAAACATACCCATCAAAGATCAAAAGCAGATTGTGTAGTATGGAAGCTGAATGTTTAAGGCCTTCCTTTAGATGACTCATCACACAACTAATAATTAAGTGTTTAATCCTCAAAAAATTAATAATAATCACATATTTGATTTAAATTAAATATGATAGATAATTATTATATTTTTATTAAAAAATCAGTTTCTTTTCCATTATTTGAATGTTTGATGTATAAGACTTGAGCCATTTCTATGTACAAATGATTATGATTTTAAGCTTGTTTTTGCTGGAGATATTAGTAGAATATGGAGAGAATGATGGTGGTTACAAAGCTAAAGGTAATAAAAACGACCCATTTGGTGTGTGCAAACACAAAATTGGTCATGCAAAAAAAATGTAACATACAACCTTTATCGAATATTACAAAGGCCTTACTCTTCTCTCTAGAATTAAATTATTGGATATTTAACAATTGCCATTCTTACTATGGAAAGTAGAGCTTTGCGAGTACTATAGCTTAGAGATTTTCGAATATCTTCCGCTTCTATATTTAGGAAAAGTCTTGGCACATTCAGATGCCATACTTTGCAATACTGTCAACTGTGTAAATAGGGATGAAATTATAGGTTACCTACGACATTGCTCTACTTGTACAGTGCTCCAAAATAATAATAGGAATGGAATTATACGTTTCTATATGCAACTATATGTTGTCATCAATGTTAATGTTGACGTATAGTCTCTCTCAACAAAGTCTTTTGCTTTGTTGAGTTAAGCACTATATACAAATGAAGTATTTCCTCACAAACTATGAGTTTGTTTAAGAAATAACAATAAAAATGAGAAATTTGATATAGCAGAGGAGTTACAAGAGAAAGTATTGGACATATATGCAAAACTCGAGGAAAACTCTTGAAACTCGCGAGTTTTTTTGCACACCGAGTATTTCCGCCATTTACTTGCCATCCTTTATCTGCAAGTTTCAAAAAAACTCGCGAGTTTTTTTGCATGCCGAGTATTTCCGCCATTTACTTGCCATCCTTTACTCACCATGCAAATGACAAAAACTCGGCGAGTTCATGCTCAAAACTCAGCCGCTTAGAAAAGTGTCTCCCTACGGTTGCTAAAAAGGCATTTTCATTTCATTTTTTCAGTCTATCAATTGTTGGGCTAGACCTCCACAAGGGGAGTTGCCCCTCGACCTTGCTAGGGGTGTTGCCCCCTCCCCTACCCCCACAAGGGAAGTTGCCCCTCGAACCTACTAGGGGAGCTGCCCGAAGAGCCCCACAAAGAACATTGCCCCTTGACCCCATTGGGGGTCTTGCCCTCAAACTCCCATTGAATTCATTTGATTTTCTAGGGACTCTCCAAGTCCAAGTTTCCAAGTTTTCCTACAAGTTGTCATCTATAATATCGTCTAGTTCTACCTCTCCCCTAGTTTTCACTGGACATGGGAAGAGGAAGATGAAAATTTGCAAAATATATTAATGTAGTAACTAGTATTTACTTTCAGTTTTACAAAAACAATTTGCTATTTTCATTTTGTTTCAGACTATCAATATCAGCGCATTCCACATGAGGATGCCATTTTGTACCCAATTTGCTTTCAAATCAATCAAATACAACTAGACTCAACTTGTTTCTTTTATGTACTCATTTGTTGACTCATTGGATGCACCTTATCATTGAATTTTGCAAAAAAAAATGTGTTTTTAATGAAATTTAAGCAATTTTTTAAGTTGTCGAGTTTTTGCCGAGTCAATTTTTTGGGCTTGGCAAGTTTTTCAACTGTGGTATCAATTGGAGAAGTTGAAGCAAGCAAAGAGATCGGACTATGATTTTAGGTATGGTTCTCTCATCATCTACCTTTCTTTTTTATTTCATGCAATGGTTAACTGCACATGGAGAATGAAACCAAAAAATCATAGAGTTTTGGTGGAGCAATATTGAGTCAGCTTCTGGTTTCTTTGCACCCTCGAAAGGAAGATGCTGAAAATTCCAGGGTGAGAAGGAATATCAAAGGCAATTGTATTTTATAAAAAGAATCTTGAATACATATTTTGTGAATGAGATCCAAGAAAGAACATAAGTTTCCTTTTCAATTGATTGTTATATACTTTAGAAGTAGCTTCTAGATGCGGCTTGATCTCATTAATATAGAACTGCATTCAGGGTCTATCGTTCCAGGGGAAAATTAATGTAGGGTTTGCCTAATAAAAAATTTGTGGTGTGGATCCCATGCCCAGTTGTTTTTTAAAAAACTAATTGAGGTTTGGTAGGTGGAAATAGATCTAAAATTTGTAGCAGATTTGTAATTCATGTTTGGGATTGTGTTTTTAAATGAATTTATACATGATGATTTGAAGAAACATATTACAGTTTATTTGACAAGTAGTGGTTGATTGCTTTAGTAACTGAGTGGGTTTTCATTTGTCTTATCAAATATGGATTGATCATGCAGGAAATATAATAAACAACAATGGTTAAAAATAAAGTCAGGTAAATTACATACACTAGGCCAAACAAATGGTAAAATTTGAAAAGTGTCATTCCACAATCCTCTTCCCCTGTCATCTTTTCAATCATTTGCAGCTAAATTAAGTTTTATAAGATAAAGCTAAAGTGCATCAGATCCATAATTATCAACCACTTACATCGGCGGGGACAATTATTAAGTTGTTTTTTCATTTTCTTTCCATCCTCAGCTAAAACAAGCCATAACAAATTAGATTCTTGAATGTTGGTTTACCGCAATCTCACATACCTATAGTTTCTATTGTTATTATTTTTTTTTATTGAAACAATGCAATTGAATTCTACTTTATTATTTTTAACATAAAAAAAGAACTAAAGAATAGATTGTATCTAGCAATACTGAGATTTAATTTTGTTTTATAGATTAATATTAATGTTGAGATATCCTATTAATATTCTTCCATTTTTTTTTAATATTGAGCAAAGCAATAAAAGAATTACAAGGAGAAAGCTACAAAGCATACCTGAAGTACAAAGTTAAACATTCCCAGCCACAAAGGCACATATAGTAACAAGGTAGCATGAAGACCATTGACAAACCAGCCAAAAGGCGACCAAAAGACCATGATTACATATCTCGTATGACACTTTTACAATGGCTAAGATTATTGTCAAGCTGAAACTTCATAATCTGATTTTTAATCTGTTGTAGCTGTTGTTTGACCTCTCCATTCTTCTTGCTCAAGCCTTGGATCTGCGAAAAAAGAAAAGCCACCTGGAGAAATATATCAGAGTAAAGCTTTAGAGTACCAGTTACTTGATGAAAATTGTTAGAACACAAAGCATCACATCTGTTCTTCCATTTAAAGGAGAAAATTTTATGAATCTCCTCATGCTAATAATCTTAGTGGCTGTTCCACTCTAAAAAAACACAAGGGAGATGGTTGTCCAAAAGGGATTGTGAGGAAAGGCTCTCAATGAGTGGAGTCAAAAATTTTGATCTAACCCAGCTTAAACCGCCACCTTAACTCCATCCTCTTAAATTCTTAAAAGATCTCAGCCTGCAATATTCCAAATGCCCCAACCCTAATGCTCTTATCTCTACACTTCCCTTCTTCACTATTATTCTTGATCTATTTTGTGCTTTTGCTTGTATGCAAGATAATGGGTGTGTGAGGGTCGACTAGTGGTAAGCGGTGGCCAAATGCATGACTAATTCATCTTCTTCTGCTTTGAAATGGAAGTGGTAGGAGCTGTCATGACTCAAGGACAAGGGTTAGGGCTATAATGTGTAAACTTATGTTATAGCTGCCATTCGTTGCTTTGCACACGATCTTTTAGCTGGAATTTATTTAGGGTTTTTTGACAACTTTCGATAATGGTGAAATTTTCAAGTTTTTTTTTTTAGATTGAAATTTTCAAGTTAACAATACAATCTATGTTTTTTTTTTCAAATACTTCAATTTGGCTTTGTACTTATGCAAATTTCATTGTGACAATTTTTCTATTTATACTAAGCATCGTGTGTTTGCTTTAGCAGATGCTGGAAACATGTTAAGAAAAGTTCGATGGATAATGGTTTTTATGCCTTGACTAGAATGGATGGAATTGGAAAGATGGGTAAGAATTTTTTTTTTTTTTGTCAGTTTTAAAGTTGTGCATGAAATGCATGTTTAGTTTCATATTAAGAAATTATTTTAACAGTTTTCTTTGTTTTTTTTAAAGATTAATAAATGTGTAGATATTGTAAATAACAAGATGGATTTGATGTCTGCGGTTGTGGATAGAGATGCGGATATTGTACAATAATCAGATTCAAACCTAGCAAAGACGGACAAATCGGATTTAAAAAAGGATGGTTTGGATCTAGTGTACTGTGTCTTCCACAAATCTATTGTTTTGAAGAAACAACCACTCTTTTAGAATTTGATAACTTTTGGTGGGAGACTAACATAATTGATTATTTTATATTTTTTATGAAATGTATAATCATGTTAAGTAGTAAAAATGTT
>VDFB02264841.1:0-46709 GCA_007258455.2 Sequoia sempervirens | reverse complement strand
TTTCTCTTTGTATCCTTTTTTGTTCTTTCAGATAACTGGAAAAGCAGTCTCTTATCTGTTGTTTGAAAACTTGGCCCTTTACAAGTGTTTGCATTAATTTTTATAACTATAAGTTTGTCTTATGTGCAACTAATCCCATCATTCCCTAGGAACTTGATGCTAAACTAAGCGATAAATTAGGTAACCCCTTTGTTGATGACTGTCATATTCGAAAAAATCACTAAATTGGCAAGTCTTTGCATTGTGCAGCATAAAGTTTGACATAAATTTTATATTAGAAAAATTCTATGTGAATACAAGTAAATATAATTATTATGTTCAAGGTATAAAGAAGAAGCTGCAACTTGAGCATCAATGCTTAGAAGTTGCAAATATAGTTGAATGAAATATAATCAGCTTAACATTAGGTATTTGTAATCACATATTGATATCTTTGGAAAGAGCTAGACAGATCCATAAAATGCATTCAATCTTATCATTGAACATCCTAACAGTTGTGTTAGAAAATATTTTTATATGAATGCCATCTTGAATCCCATTTTGTTGTTTTAGATAGCGAAATAAATATAAAAACAGAGATGCCCAGCAAACGGAAATTCCTGATGCTTCTCAAAAATTAATATTCCTTGTTTCAATTTCCTTGTAACTTAGGCTAGAAGCCAAGTAAAATATGAAATATTTTCCTGAGGTTCCTAGAAAATCAAAGTTTCTTGTTTCTATTTCTTTGTAACTTAGGCTAGAAGCTAAGTAAAAATATGAAATATTTTTTGAGGTTCCTATAAAATCAAAGTTTTGTGTTTCCATTTTCTTGTAAATTAGGCTAGAAGCTAAGTAAAATATGAAATATTTTCCTGAGGTTCCTAGAAAACCAAAGTTTCTTGTTTCCATTTCCTTGTAACTTTAGGCTAGAAGCTATGCAAAATATGAAATATGCACTGAGTTCATTCTCCATGACCAAAGGGGCAACAGTTTATTTTCCTTAGAGGACAAATGAAATATTGAAATGTAAGGTGCATTTAACATAAAAGCGCTACATTCACAAGGCTAGTAAGCAGGAAATCTTGTACAAAATAATGTAAAATGTCATAGGGGTTGAGGAGGACAAGGGCAGAGTGGTCTATCTTTGTTTGAATAACATGATGTGTATGCGAAGGCGATGTGGGCATCACATTCATGCCAGGTGCTATTGATTGTATCTGCTGCTATTGTATCCATAAGAAAGAGAGAAATAGTTCGATTCTACAAGCACCCACACATACCCATTGGCCCTTATAGGTGCATCAGTAAAGCACATGGGGGATTTGAGGGGAAGTGGGCCACTTGGTGTATGAGCATTGGTTCCATGGCCTGAGTTGTTATAGCATGTCTCTTAACCATTTGAAGGAAGTCAGAACACCATTTGAAGTTAATACTTTTGTTTGAACACCAAAGGATTACAAGACAAATCTACAAGGCTTGTTGTTTATATTTGATTGCTCTAGTCCCACCAGTTGCTAAAGACAAAAATTATGTTATAGTGAAAATGAAAGATGACATTGAGAGAGCGCATAAGAGAAATTAGGAACATTTTTGTTGTGGGTGCCCTCAAAATTGTGGATAGGATCTCAATATATTTTTTAAGTCGTGTATCACATATCTAATCTTGTTACCAATGATCTTAAGAGTAAGCATTGAAGTTAAGACATTCATGGATGAACCAGCATATGATACCAGATCTAAAAGGTCAAGCAAGTGACGAGCATCACCATGCGTGGCTACCTCTTGCATATGAAAAGAAAATAATTAACTATTATGCACAAAAATAACTTGGCTGTTGATAAAATGGTCAGGGTCTTGAGACAACTACAACATTTGATCCAACACTGGATGAATTTGCCTTAGATAGCAAGATCTCAACATACTTCTGATGTCTCAATTTTCTCACAAAAGCTTGTTGTTAATGATCTTAAGAGGAAGCATTAAAGCTAAAGCATTTCATGGATGAACCAACATATATCTCCACTGAGATCATTTATACCAGATGGTCTAGATCTAAAATATCAAGGAAATGACTAGCAGCAATGGAGCTGGCTACATTGAATATGAAATTCAAATAATTGGTTGTTATGCACTAACAAAACTTAGTCGTTGATAAAATTTCCAAGGGCCCATAAAAGCACCAGAGTGTGAGGCTCTTGTTGTAATCATCTTGAAAGTTATCTAATGATAGAAGACTATTCTGAACATTTTCAGAGATATTTTGAAGACAAAATAGAAGATATTCAAATTCCATAGAGGGGTTTTATGCCATATTGCATTCACCATCGCTTATATTATTTGTACAGATTCTCTACATTATTTTTGAATTTTTGCATGTTTCTCAATGTATAAAGATGGGTGGTTGAGGGATGATGTTCAATTCAAATCTCTATGTCATTCTAGATGAGCTCTGATGTTTAATTCCTCAAAACAGACATCGTAAAAGGAGCTTTATCACTATTCACTACTCCTTTTCACTACTCCTTTGAGGGTATCTTCTTCTTTCAGTTTCTAGAATCTCAAATTCTAATGTTTATGGTGAAATGCTTTCACATAAACCCCATTTTCATTTTAATGTAAATATGTATACGGTTTATGTATATTCCATCATTGCATATTTCCATAAATAGTTAGGAAAAAGGAAGTTTCCCTACTAATAACAGACATATTGTGGTCCCACATGCTGCTTGTAATGAATCTGTCCACAACAAATTTTCAAGGATGACACAATTTTGCATCCTTAAGGTTGCCCCTTCAATGCAGAATTGCTCTCATAATTTCATATTTGATTTTTTGGCCTTGTGCCAACACCAATAATCTAAAAATGCTACTATCTAAGCCAACAGCAGAGTAGAATTTCCAGATCTAGGTTGGTCTAATAATAATATATCTGGCCTATGGGTAACCACAACTTAGTACAAAATGGCAGCCATGTTGGGTCTGTTGTAGGCCGTAGCTATATTTACATGAATATAAAGCTTCCAATCTCTGCAACATCAGTATGGAAAAATAGGAAAAATGAACCCTAGCAATATGAATAAATGCCTAGCAATCAGAGATAAAGGAGTGCATACATACAACTACATTCAATGTTGTAATAGATAAATAAAGGAAAACAAAAAAATAAGGGTAGATAATGACCACTCCTCCCTATGTAGGCACTATTGGAGCTCCTTTCTATTCCTGGAGTAATGTTCTTTTCGACTTGCAACCTTGCAAGGAGGAAAGAAAAAAAGAATAGTGCATTAGTGTCCAATGTTTTTCCCCCTACTGGCCACCAACACACTTAGTATAGTTTGAAGGAGGTAGTAAACAAATTTATAGTATTGAACTTAACAAAAATATATATAAATCCGCCATGGTATCTGGCCCTTGTCACCTGCAATTTTGGTGGAGTACAACCAACAAACTTTATACACCCATGTTCTCCAGACCTACAGTGAAAGAAACAAAGGAAAACAAAAGTGATACAAAACAAGGGCATTCTGCAACAGATGTAATTTAGACTTTCATTGGGACGTGGCTTTGCAAGTTGGGTGACAACTCTTGAACATGTGAGACATGTAGCCATTCCAGTTGCCAGAGAGGGTATGTGTCAGGAAAAAATCTGTAGCATGGCAGTGAAAATCTGATGGCGGTAGTAACATATCCTTGATTGAAGTGATGGCCACAGTAAGGCCACTGGAAACCTATGCCTTCTCTTGCCTCATGAGACTAGAATATTCCACTGACATTCTACAGCCATTAATTGAGGCCAATAATAGACCACCAAGTTTTTGATCAGTTAACTTCTGAGCACATTTGCATCCCATAAATTAGCAAGAGTAAAAGCTGATTTCTGATTCAAAGAGGAAAAAGATTTTAATCACTAGTTAAGGCATGCCCTCTTCGCTACAATTCCATGGCAGGAACTAATAAGCAAAAAGTATAAGTTATAAACATACCCATCAAAGATCAAAAGCAGATTGCGTAGTATGGAAGCTGAATGTTTAAGGCCTTCCTTTAGATGACTCATCACACAACTAATAATTAAGTGTTTAATCCTCAAAAAATTAATAATAATTACATATTTGATTTAAATTAAATATGATAGATAATTATTATATTTTTATTAAAAAATCAGTTTCTTTTCCATTATTTGAATGTTTGATGTATAAGACTTGAGCCATTTCTATGTACAAATGATTATGATTTTAAGCTTGCTTTTGCTGGAGATATTAGTAGAATATGGAGAGAATGATGGTGGTTACAAAGCTAAAGGTAATAAAAACGACCCATTTGGTGTGTGCAAACACAAAATTGGTCATGCAAAAAAAATGTAACATACAACCTTTATCGAATATTACAAAGGCCTTACTCTTCCCTCTAGAATTAAATTATTGGATATTTAACAATTGCCATTCTTACTGTGGAAAGTAGAGCTTTGCGAGTACTATAGCTTAGAGATTTTCGAATATCTTCCGCTTCTATATTTAGGAAAAGTCTTGGCACATTCAGATGCCATACTTTGCAATACTATCAACTATGTAAATAGGGATGAAATTATAGGTTACCTACGACATTGCTCTACTTGTACAGTGCTCCAAAATAATAATAGGAATGGAATTATACGTTTCTATATGCAACTATATGTTGTCATCAATGTTAATGTTGACGTATAGTCTCTCTCAACAAAGTCTTTTGCTTTGTTGAGTTAAGCACTATATACAAATGAAGTATTTCCTCACAAACTATGAGTTTGTTTAAGAAATAACCATAAAAATGAGAAATTTGATATAGCAGAGGAGTTACAAGAGAAAGTATTGGACATAGATGCAAAACTCGAGGAAAACTCTTGAAACTCGCAAGTTTTTTTGCACGCCGAGTATTTCCGCCATTTACTTGCCATTCTTTATCTGCAAGTTTCAAAAAAACTTGCAATTTTTTTTGCATGCCGAGTATTTCCACCATTTACTTACCATCCTTTACTCACCATGCAAATGACAAAAACTCGGCGAGTTCATGCTCAAAACTCAGCCGCTTAGAAAAGTGTCTCCCTACGGTTGCTAAAAAGGCATTTTCATTTCATTTTTTCAGTCTATCAATTGTTGGGCTAGACCTCCACAAGGGGAGTTGCCCCTCGACCTTGCTAGGGGTGTTGCCCCCCTCCCCTACCCCCACAAGGGGCGTTGCCCCTCGAACCTACTAGGGGAGCTGCCCGAAGACCCCCACAAAGAACGTTGCCCCTTGACCCCATTGGGGGTCTTGCCCTCAAACTCCCATTGAATTCATTTGATTTTCTAGGGACTCTCCAAGTCCAAGTTTCCAAGTTTTCCTACAAGTTGTCATCTATAATATCGTCTAGTTCTACCTCTCCCCTAGTTTTCACTGGACATGGGAAGAGGAAGATGCAAATTTGCAAAATATATTAATGTAGTAACTAGTATTTACTTTCAGTTTTACAAAAACAATTTGCTATTTTCATTTTGTTTCAGACTATCAATATCAGCGCATTCCACATGAGGATGCCATTTTGTACCCAATTTGCTTTCAAATCGATCAAATACAACTAGACTCAACTTGTTTCTTTTATGTACTCATTTGTTGACTCATTGGATGCACCTTATCATTGAATTTTGCAAAAAAAAAAGTGTTTTTAATGAAATTTAAGCAATTTTTTAAGTTGTCGAGTTTTTTGCCGAGTCAATTTTTTGGGCTTGGCAAGTTTTTCAACTGTGGCATCAATTGGAGAAGTTGAAGCAAGCAAAGAGATCGGACTATGATTTTAGGTATGGTTCTCTCATCATCTACCTTTCTTTTTTATATCATGCAATGGTTAACTGCACATGGAGAATGAAAGCAAAAAATCATAGAGTTTTGGTGGACCAATATTGAGTCAGCTTCTAGTTTCTTTGCACCCTCGAAAGGAAGATGCTGAAAATTCCAGGGTGAGAAGGAATATCAAAGGAAATTGTATTTTATCTTCATCTTTGCATCATTTTTAATAGGTCAGTATAAAAAGAATCTTGAATACATATTTTGTGAATGAGATCCAATAAAGAACATAAGTTGCCTTTTCAATTGATTGTTATATACTTTAGAAGTAGCTTCTAGATGTGGCTTGATCTCATTAATATAGAACTGCATTCAGGGTCTATCGTTCTAGGGGAAAATTAATGTAGGGTTTGCCTAATAAAAAATTTGTGGTGTGGATCCCATGCCCGGTTGTTTTAAAACACGTTATTCGATTCTGTTATTGACGCCGGGCCTGTTGGTCGGTACCGTTGGTCCCCGTCTCCCGATCGAGATTACCGCTGTGGGTGGCCAGGGCGCTTCCGCAATGGCGTGCCGGTGCACCGAGCTGCGATAGATGCGGACGGGTACCGCCCGCGTGCGAGGCCGAACCCCTGCGAACCCACGGAGCACTTCAAAAGTGGGCCCAAAGTGAATAAAAGCAATTTTTATTTTCTATTTTGCTACAAAACCCTAAAACGACCCAATATGAGGCATTTTAACACTAAAGCATTTCATTTTTACCTCTCATTTTGCTCTCTCCATAATTTGTGTCCATCTTAGCATTTTGAAGGGAGGTGATTGCAGTTGAAGGAGATCGATTGTGGAGTGGCAAATAGCTTCTACAAAGGAGATTTAAGTGTTCAAGGTATGCATTTAAACCCTATTCTTCAATCTTTTGATGATTTTTTTTTAAGTTTCTTAGTTTTTGATGAATTTTTTCAAGTTTGTGAAGAAGTTTTTCAAATATATATATTTTTTTTTCATTTTTTTTATAGATTGCAACAATGGCAAGTAGTCAAAGTTCAGTGGGTGGGGATGGAAGCCAAAAGTTTAAAATTGATAAAGGATCTCCTTTATGGAGACATACCACACGAATTTCACAAATTCCTGGAGGTGGGGGGTTTGTTTGGAAGTGTAATTTTTGCAATGCACAATATAATAGCTCCTACTACCGAGTAAAACTTCATTTTATGGGCCCTGGTGGTAAAGGGATTAACATGTGTGTGGGTCCAGATAAGAAGGGGTTATCTACTGTACAAATAGCAGGATTTATAAAAGAACAAGAAGATGCCGACAATTCAATTGCAAGAGGAAAACAAACTAGTTATAGTTCCGGAAAGAAAAAACAAACATTACCCACTCATCAGATAGTTAGGCCCTCTAGACATCCCTTCTTGTCTATACCCTCTACGGAAGAAGAAGATGAAGAACTAGAAACCACCACCCGCAAGAGAGGTCCATTAGAGAAAGCATTTAAAATGGAGGCAAGAGATATTGCTGAAGAAAAAATTGCACGTTGCCTCTATGCCAATGGTCTTCCATTCAACTTGGTGAGATCACCATATTGGAAGGACATGGTGTCAGCAATAAATAGTGCACCTCCTGATTTCACAAGTCCTGGGTATGAAAAGGTGCGTACCACCTTATTGCAAAAAGAGAGGAAATATGTAGAGGCCCAACTAAAACCAATTAGAGATTCTTGGGTTGAAACAGGTGTATCTATTGTTTCCGATGGATGGAAAGATTGCAAAAACCGTCCATTGATTAATGTTATTGCAGTGTCCCCCAAGGGGGCAATGTTTTTGAGGGCGGTTGACTGTGAAGGGCAAGTGAAAGATGCAATGTTCATTTCCAGGATTCTCATTGACTCCATAGAGATGGTGGGTAGTGAAAATGTTGTCCAAGTAGTTACGGACAATGCAAAAGTTTGCAGGGCTGCAGGTGCTTTGGTAGAGGCCAGATATGAGCACATCTTTTGGACACCGTGCACTGTACACTCCCTCAATTTGGTGATGCAAGCAATTGGCACCCAAATAGAGTGGGTGAAAGAAATATACCAGGAGTCTGAGGAGATCCAGATGTTTGTGACAAACCACCATATGTCACAAGCAATTTTCAGAACTTTTTCAACATTGGAATTGTTGAAGGTAAATTTTAAAATTTAATATATTTAGTTTCATTTATCATTTATGTCATGTTTTACATAATTGAATAAAATAATTTTTTGCATTATTTACATATTTTAAATGTGTTATTAACTTACTATTAACATGTTCTTAGGTTGCCGAGACCCGGTTTGCATCTCACACAATTGTTCTGAGACGACTTGTGAAGGTGAAAGATGCATTGAGTCAAATGGTTATTAGCAACCAATGGAGTATATGGAAGCAATCAAATTCAGAGAGGGCCCAAAAAGTCAAGGCATTGATCTTGAATGACGATTGGTGGGATCGTGTGAATTATGTATTGGAATTCACCGAACCTATCATGTCTATGCTTCGGTTTGCTGATACAGATGAACCATGCTTGGGGGATGTCTATGATAGCATGGACACAATGTTGGAAAAAATAAAAATAGAAATACAAAAAAAAGAGAATGATCCTGAAGACACCTTGTACAAAAGGGTGGAAGCAATTGTTCTTCATCGTTGGAACAAGATGACAACTCCATTGCACCTCCTTGCATATGCCCTATCTCCGAGGTACTATACCACTGAAGTGCTTTCTATCCCAGGGAGAATACCGCCATATAGAGATGCTGAAGTTGCTAATGGGTATAAGACGGCATTTAGTAGAATGTTCAGTGATCCAGAAGTGCATGCAAGTGTCATGAGAGAATTTGGAATGTTTGTCACAGGAAAATCAAAAAATCATACCGCTTCTGTTGCTAGAGACCAATACAAAATGGATGGTCTTACATGGTGGTACCTCCATGGTCAAGATTATATGTACCTCCAACCTCTTGCAATCAAGATCCTCTCACAAGTAAGTTTTTTTTTTTTTGCCACTTGTATTGTAAAATTTAACACTTAACATTCTTGAATTTATCTTGCATTTTTTTATTTTATTTTTAATTTTGTTGGTTTTCTCTCCAGGTTGCAAGCTCTTCTGCCGCTGAACGGAATTGGAGTACATACTCCTTTATCCACTCAGTGAAGCGTAACCGGTTGGCTGCAAAAAGAGCTGAAGACTTAGTGTATATTCATTCCAATTTGCATCTTCTGTCACGTAAGGATCCTCAATACAGGCAGGGGGCAGCGAGGCTTTGGGATGTAGCACCCGAGTCTACTGACTTGGATGCAACCATTCAGGATCTTGCTAGAGCCACTATGGATGATGTGGGTGATATTGATGACATATCACATGGTGTTGGATCCGCTTTGGGTTCAAATGATGATGATTTTGAAGTTGAAACCACTCAAAATCCAAGTCATGATGATTCTGACAATCCTTTTGATGATTGATGAGCATATGAACAATGAACATTGAATCATGTTTCAAATTTTCAATGTTTCATGAACTACATTTTGTAATTCAGTAATTTTATTTGAATATTTTTCAACTATCAATTGGCATTTAATATTTATCTTTGGCATTTGGCATTGGTCAATGATCAAGTATCATACTATGAAATGATTTAGTTTTACAATTCTCTATGTTTCTCTTATTTTTTTGTATATATAATACATATATATATATTTATAATATATTAAATTATTAATATATATATATATATCACAATATATCATTACCCAAACCCTAAAAATTTTGCATACCGCATACCCGGGTTGCGTACTGAACCCGTCCCAACGAACCCGGTAACTTAGTAAAAACTAATTGAGGTTTGGTAGGTGGAAATAGATCTAAAATTTGTAGCAGATTTGTAATTCATGTTTGGGATTGTGTTTTTAAATGAATTTATACATGATGATTTGAAGAAACATATTACAGTTTATTTGACAAGTAGTGGTTGATTGCTTTAGTAACTGAGTGGGTTTTCATTTGTCTTATCAAATATGGATTGATCATGCAGGAAATATAATAAACAACAATGGTTAAAAATAAAGTCAGGTAAATTACATACACTAGGCCAAACAAATGGTAAAATTTGAAAAGTGTCATTCCACAATCCTCTTCCCCTGTCATCTTTTCAATCATTTGCAGCTAAATTAAGTTTTATAAGATAAAGCTAAAGTGCATCAGATCCATAATTATCAACCACTTACATCGGCGGGGACAATTATTAAGTTGTTTTTTCATTTTCTTTCCATCCTCAGCTAAAACAAGCCATAACAAATTAGATTCTTGAATGTTGGTTTACCGCAATCTCACATACCTATAGTTTCTATTGTTATTATTTTTTTTTATTGAAACAATGCAATTGAATTCTACTTTATTATTTTTAACATAAAAAAAGAACTAAAGAATAGATTGTATCTAGCAATACTGAGATTTAATTTTGTTTTATAGATTAATATTAATGTTGAGATATCCTATTAATATTCTTCCATTTTTTTTTAATATTGAGCAAAGCAATAAAAGAATTACAAGGAGAAAGCTACAAAGCATACCTGAAGTACAAAGTTAAACATTCCCAGCCACAAAGGCACATATAGTAACAAGGTAGCATGAAGACCATTGACAAACCAGCCAAAAGGCGACCAAAAGACCATGATTACATATCTCGTATGACACTTTTACAATGGCTAAGATTATTGTCAAGCTGAAACTTCATAATCTGATTTTTAATCTGTTGTAGCTGTTGTTTGACCTCTCCATTCTTCTTGCTCAAGCCTTGGATCTGCGAAAAAAGAAAAGCCACCTGGAGAAATATATCAGAGTAAAGCTTTAGAGTACCAGTTACTTGATGAAAATTGTTAGAACACAAAGCATCACATCTGTTCTTCCATTTAAAGGAGAAAATTTTATGAATCTCCTCATGCTAATAATCTTAGTGGCTGTTCCACTCTAAAAAAACACAAGGGAGATGGTTGTCCAAAAGGGATTGTGAGGAAAGGCTCTCAATGAGTGGAGTCAAAACTTTTGATCTAACCCAGCTTAAACCGCCACCTTAACTCCATCCTCTTAAATTCTTAAAAGATCTCAACCTGCAATATTCCAAATGCCCCAACCCTAACGCTCTTATCTCTACACTTCCCTTCTTCACTATTATTCTTGATCTATTTTGTGCTTTTGCTTGTATGCAAGATAATGGGTGTGTGAGGGTCGACTAGTGGTAAGCGGTGGCGAAATGCATGACTAATTCAGCTTCTTCTGCTTTGAAATGGAAGTGGTAGGAGCTGTCATGACTCAAGGACAAGGGTTAGGGCTATAATGTGTAAACTTATGTTATAGCTGCCATTCGTTGCTTTGCACACGATCTTTTAGCTGGAATTTATTTAGGGTTTTTTGATAACTTTCGATAATGGTGAAATTTTCAAGTTTTTTTTTTTAGATTGAAATTTTCAAGTTAACAATACAATCTATGTTTTTTTTTTCAAATACTTCAATTTGGCTTTGTACGTATGCAAATTTCATTGTGACAATTTTTCTATTTATACTAAGCATCGTGTGTTTGCTTTAGCAGATGCTGGAAACATGTTAAGAAAAGTTCGATGGATAATGGTTTTTATGCCTTGACTAGAATGGATGGAATTGGAAAGATGGGTAAGAATTTTTTTTTTTTTTTTTCAGTTTTAAAGTTGTGCATGAAATGCATGTTTAGTTTCATATTAAGAAATTATTTTAACAGTTTTCTTTGTTTTTTTTAAAGATTAATAAATGTGTAGATATTGTACATGACCAGATGGATTTGATGTCTGCAGTTGTGGATAGAGATGCGGATATTGTACAATAATCAGATTCAAACCTAGCAAAGACGGACAAATCAGATTTAAAAAAGGATGGTTTGGATCTAGTGTACTGTGTCTTGCACAAATCTATTGTTTTGAAGAAACAACCACTCTTTTAGAATTTGATAACTTTTGGTGGGAGACTAACATAATTGATTATTTTATATTTTTTATGAAATGTATAATCATCTTAAGTAGTAAAAATGTTGCAAGAATTAGGTACAATGTTTACTCTCTATTGTAATATGTGAAAGTCATCGTCCATTTGAGATTGGGAGCTATATAAAAACAAGAGCTGCAGTGCAGTGTAGTTCCTGCCTACTACTGGCAGGGCAGTTTTGGGAAACTATGGCTTGTCAATCGAAATGTGGGAGCATAGACTAAGCATCTAAACTGTAGACATGTATGCAAAATGCAAACCATTTTCCAATTTTGTGGAAGGCATTACTGGGAATTGTGGAAGTCTATTCAATCACAGACATGAGCAATGCAGATTGAACTCGAAATAAGAAAACAAATCCAGTTTGCTGCTTAATAATCATGGGGTTCAACATAAAAGTTGAAGCTCGGACTGACGAGAGGAAAAATGCCAAATATCATGAAATAGACATTGACAGAATATAATCAAGACCATGGACTGTATTCTTAAGAGGTTAATTTCTAATTAAAAATGTCTGTTGAAGAAACATATATAATTAGTCAATTTTTATGACAAATTTAGAGCTATCAAAAGATTCAGAAAAAAGAATATTATTACCATTCACTGTTATTTTTTATATGCTCATAATATTGGAATTCCTAAATAAGAAACTAGCATTCAATTCTAACATGTGTTTCTTATACTTTAATAACTTGATTGACATTGTTCTCCAAAGCATTCACGTCAATATGAGAAAAGAAGCAACAAGGGAAGTTAAGAACTAAAGCCTCCACCTCTCTCAAGCAATCAAAACATTACTCTATTCAAAAAGTGCTATAAAGTGGTCTGAGAAACATATGGAAGAGGAAACATCACTTAGACCCAAGTGGCAGCGTATGCTGATGGGGATTCAATATGAATAATTTTCAACAACGAAAGCAAAACACAAAGGAAGCAGCATTCTTTCTTTTGATAACTACTACTGCAGAATCAGTATTATAGTGCATAAATATTAAGCTAGATGCTTGACCTTTGTGAGAGGATGGATGTTCTTTTCATTACATTCTATTTTATATCAATGCAATTGGAGCTACTTATCCTGTTAATATTAGTTGTGATTTAATTAATTCTTTTTAAATTGTTCCTCCATTTTAACTTTTAAATCCTCTGTATAGTCCACTTGCTCATATCTTCTTTCTTTTTCGTCTTCTACCAGTGTTAGTACATGACTGTTGAGAGATTGTTCCAGATTCTTTTGGATATATTGACGAATGTTATTTCAGATTCCTTTGATAATAAAATCAACAATACAGTTCCTCATTTTAATACATCTTTTGTCACTTATATTGTCGAACTGTACAATAAAGTAATCCATATTTTCAGATTTCCTATAAGATGAATCTGGTATGATAAATTATTGATAAAGAAAAACCTTAGTTACATGCACTTCCTTTTCCTACCCAATTATTAACCTTGAATAAGATTGGATGCCTAGAAGGTCTTATTCAAAATTGTTGAATATGGAATCAGGTGAAATGCAATGGAGATGCAAAGTTGCAAAGAAAAACAGGTCATTCCCAAAGCACGTAACAATTAAATATGGTCTCACCAAGACTGCTGTTGGAAATGTTTTCTGTCATATTTGTGCCTTTTGTATCATAGGGAATGCCCATTTGCAGAGATGATACGGTACCAAATCTATGTCATCCCATACAGTTGAAAATCCTGACTTGGAAAGCAATATTCACGAGCAACAGCACAACTGGACTTAGCCTACTCTGGCACACTTCTAGATTAATTTTTATCTGCCATTATTTAAAAGCAAATGTAACATGACCTTCTAGCAGCATGCAATCTTATTGACTTCTAATACTTTAACTTTACTACTTATCCAGTGAAATGTTATTGCAGCTTGAGGCCCACCTTACATCTGCACAAAGGAGATTGCATTTTTGAGCAGCATCATCTCCCAAGCAACAAAACTATAAACATCAGCCAGATCAACGGATCAGATGCTCAAAAATATTATTTTAAAAACATTTCATCAAGCCATACTTTTTAATGGAAGTCAATAAAATATTGGTTCATTTATTTTAAAATTAAAATATTACTTGGAAAGAGACATTTGTAACAAGTTTATTAATCTAGCTAACCAGGACATTTAATACCAGTAGCAATTCCATAGGAAGTGTTGTGATAGTGTAACAAATATTGCTTTCAATGGAAAGATAAATATTCTATGCAACCACATGTCTGGGATGTGTCATTCTTATATGCAACCATATGTTTGAGGTCTGGCATTCCTATATATTTCCTGTGGGCATGTGAGGAGGATGAATTCATTATAATAAAAAATTACTTGCCCTGTTATTTTCCCCCTTTGTAACCATGGAGTGACAGAATTTGTGTTGAAAGCATGGACACTGCCAGAGAGTTCTTTGAAGATTAGGGCCTATCTCTAGTCAGAAAACATAAGGCAGGGTGTCAGGTTTTGCTACAACCTTCGATGCTAGCAGCAACAATTTTTGGCTGGAAGGATTATCTAAGACACCCATGTTATCCTCTGGAGGAAGTCATCCGCTTAGTAACCTTCAGCTTACGGTGAAAAAAAAGTCAACTTCCCACCACCTGTAGAGCAGAGACTTCAGGTTTTCTACTCATAGTTCCATGTGAGAAAGGCCATTAGTTGTTTTTCAATATGGTCCTTTGTAAAGTTGTATGACTCCATAAATTTATGATATACCCTACACTTCTAGCTTGCTAGTATCGTTTGAGGTTTTCACAGTCCATTTCATTGGAACACGGAGCTTTAAAAAATAAATTGTGTTTTGTTTACATCAACCCTTGATCAGAACTCTGATTCATCATATTGTAAAACACTGATATAACAATTTTCTAAGGATAAATTGTATGTGTATACTGCAGTACAACCCCAGGAGAAAATTACACAAGGCTACTAGACCAGCTGGGAAATACACTTAACCAAAATTTCAGTGGGGAATTTCCAAGATCAAGTCAGATTCTATAAAACCTAAAATACCCAAAAGCCTACGAATGAAAAGGCTTATAAGTTACAGCATGTCTGCAGTAAGACTCAGAACAAAAGGACCAACAATGTCATCATATATCACCACAGAAGACAAAAAAAACAAAATCACCATTGCTGGGGCAGGGGAAAGGCCAGAATGGGCAGCCCCAAGAATCTCAGAACTCCTCCTAGAGCCTCTCCTAACATCCAAGAATCGTGAAACTATGCTTAAAGAGAAAAAAACTTGAAATGAACATTTGTCCCTGTATACTAGATTGTGGACAAGAAGGCAACCCTTTATGCTGAAATGAAGTACATCTGCTCATCTTGGAACTAGAACTGAAGGAATTAAAGCATTCTAGAAGTTGTAAGAAACTGCCAAGAATGAGCATCATCTCACTAATCTCTCTCTGTCTAGGAGAATCGGCTATATCCAAGAGGAATTCAATGCCTCTTATCCTTGTAGTGGGCTCAACAAAGCACACAGCATGACAACTCTAGGGTGACCAGAAAGCCTAAAAGACCTACATTTAACCTCTCAAAGAACAAGGGAGTCATGTCTGATCGCTGTACTGAGAAAAGGTGGGTAAAGAGCCTCTTGAGTTTCTCCAAAAATTGTGTTTCCCCTAGATCTCATGGTATATATGACACGTAAAAATGAGATGTTGCTCAATCTCAGTCTCCTGAAGCGGGCAGAGATGATCGATCCTCTCACCCCACAAGACATGATGCCAGTCTGATTGAATAACTGGTGTGAGATTACCCTCAGTTTGTTAAGTGAAATCCTCAAGTGATGTGAGCAATGACGTTGGAGATAGTTGAACTAGATGATGCCATCTACAGTCCATAAGAAACAGTTAGTATAGAAAGCCAACTTGGAAGGGTTAATGATAGAAATTAGGTAGTTTAAGATGATATTAAAGGCCTGCATTATGCCTCCAATCAACAATTTGCTATGACTACTCTGTTTTGAGAATATAAGTATGATTAATAGTATCTAGAACTCAATGAGCTACTGCTTAGTATTAAATAGAGGTGTACCTACAAACGAAAAATATTTTATCTAATCAAACTTTCTTGCTTTTATTTATTTCCTTTCTAAGTTGGTGGTAGGAGTGTTAATGAAGTTGCTGTATTAAAAGAACAATGTCTTATATTTAAGCTACAACTAATACTTTCTGTTGTTTAAAATACTGTCAAACTCAACTACTTGAGTTTGACCCCCAGTTGCTTGAAAGACCAAAAGGAAAAATATAGTCTAACAATATCTAGAGGAGATCATGATTAATTAAGTAACTGCTTAGAGTTTAAACAAGCTTTCACTGAAAATTAAAATGCTTGACCAATTATTTTCCCTTATAGTTTTATCTGGCTATTGGATTCACAGGCTCAAAGCATAAAAACAGAGAAGGATAAAACTCATACAACTTATACGTTTCTAGAGTTTATGCAGGGAGTATAGACTTGTCAGGCTTAGACAAATTAGATAGGCTTCATTTAACAAAGAGGTGAAACACAAAGAAAAACAAATACATCTTGCAATACCTCACTAATTAGAATGTAAGTATTTGAATAGGATAGTGCAAAAACATACCTTTAGAAAGGTCCTTGTAAATGCCCCTTCTGATGAACTCATGTCTGATGAATGTCTCCCTGATGTACTGAGATCATCATCATTAGTAGCATCTTCATTTCTCCCTTGCCTTATATTGGCTAATCGTAGCTCTGATGGAAAAGAAATTCATGAATAGCCTAGCATGCACAAAGCTTTCACAAGAAATGCAATGGTGAAAACAACAACCTTTTGTTTAGCAAACATCCAATCATATTTCAAAAACCAAAATGAGTTTATCTATGACCCTCAGTATTCAACATCACATATCTTCCATTTTCCAAAGTGACTTAAACAAAGGCAACTTGCTACAAAGGGATTTTTGCAGCAATTACACTGTTCTCATTTGTTCATAGAACTGAAATTAATCACCTACTTCAAGTAACAAAATCTTGGTACAAATCAATGTCTATTTATTGCTTTCTGCAGCTTGAGTTTGACATCCACTAGACATGATATAGAGTCATACATTGCTAATATTGAGAGACATACAAACAAATTTCATTAAACCTAAAAATCACCATCTATAATGTGTATAGTTTACTTGCTCAAAAGAAGGATGTGACTTGCCATGGCAAAAATTTTCCAGGGCCCACAATGCATTCTTCAACATTGCAATTGTGGCTTTCTCATTGAACTGACCTGTAGTTTGGCTACTGCTTCTGCTGGCCTGCTTGTCATTGTTATTCTGTCGTAGCTGAACGAGGGTGTTGATAGGCCATCCGCATGTATATCTTGCCAAAAAGATTACTAAATGCCCTGCAAACCAGCAGCCACGTCTCCTCTACATGCAAACACTGTTACCTGTCCTTCGATTTCCGTGTACTCTCTTGCCTTAAAACACTAGATATCCTCTAACATCCTTCTAAGAACCTTTCAGAGCACCAACCACAGGCCGACATAAATGTTGAATAAACATTTTGGCATAAAAAATGTGCATCTTTGCCTACAAAATTAAGGAGCACATAACAAATCTGAAAAAAAAACTACATTTTTCATTGGCTGATCATGGGTAGTTTAATCACCGTTTAACAATGGAAGCCTGTAGGAATAATAAGTGTTATGGCTGCATTCCTTCACTAATAAAAGAATGATTTGTTTGATGGGCTCCAATAAAAAAATGATTTGTTAGTCCCCGCCTTTTAAGGTGGGAGATTAATGTTTTTGGTGCTGTCATGCCTATTAATGCATTCATTGAAAATTGTGCTACTAATGTTTATGCTATAGTTTGTGGGATTATTTTATTAATAGAGAATTTTGGCTTTTTTTTTGCAATGTTCTCATTGGCTGTTGGTATTTTCCTCGTGATTTTGTAATTTTGTAATTGCAAATTAAATTTAATCAATTCCTAATGTTTTGTTGTTATTGGAAATATTTCACGACTTTGTAATGTTCTTTGATATAGTTGTGACTTCGCACCTAGTGTTTTTGTCGATGCGTGGTGTTTTAACGAGGACATTGTGCATTTATTAGTCCCTAATTTTCATTTATTGTGAATAGATTGAAGTGCAGGCCTCATTAATGGCTTATGGTGTGAAGTTTTAAGTTTGTCGAGGAAAGGATTATTTGTGTTGTTTATTCATTTGCTCAAATTGTTTGATGAGGGTGAAATCTATCAAAAACATGAGGCGTTGGTAATTTCCTATATCTTTTACATTGTCATTTTTGCGTTGTTTATTCATTCATTTGTTAAAATTGTTTGATGAGGGTGAAATTTGTGTCTATTGAGAGGGTTTATATCTATCATGTTGGAAGCAAAAAACGTTCGTATATAACCATTCTTTATATTATTTTGCGTTGGACATTTAACTTTTTAGAAACAATTGTTTACACCCATGTTCAATTCTGATCTTGAATTGGTTCACCCATGTACTGTATGCATCTTTTATGGCCTATATTTTGCAACTAATAGTTTTGAGATGTGGGCTATCACCCACATTTTCCAACTAATGATTTTCAGATGTGGGTTATGGTTTACATTTCCCAACTGATGATTTTAAGATCTGGGTTTTGTGTATATCAATGCTTTTGTTGTGAGTATAGACGAATTTCACTTTTTATGGGATTTTTTCTGCTTTGGTTTTGTTTAGCTTTCTGTAAAGATGTTGTATAAATGATTAGATCATCCCAGTGTCATGAAATTTGTGTTGATATAGCCTGTTGTGGAAGGTGGACTTGATGATCTAGTAAATCAATAAGAGATCTGAAGTGGGTCTAAGTTGATTTGCCAAAAGTTGGTTATTTGGTAAATGCTCTTTTAGGTTTTCACTTTCATCTAGTATTGGGAATTTCAGTGATTACCTTGTAATAGTGTACAGATATGGGAAAATTCTGCAGAAAGAAATAAATTATGCTAAGGAAACAAGCATATGTAGAAGTTTAGATAGAAACCATTGATAATTATTTTTTTCCAATTCTGTCTGTAGTTTGGAAAGAAAAGAAAAAAATTGCTAAATTCTCAAAAGAGAAAGGGGTTTATTTAAACTAATTGAGGGAAAACTTTGTTCTCAAATGGGGAACTTTTCTTGTTCTGAAAATAAATTGGAAAATTAACCGCTAAAAGTTTACCTGTTGTGGATAAAACATAGGATATTAGGCTTTGCTTTACTTGGTTTCCTTGGAGACTGATTATTAAAACTTAATTTGAAATTCAGAATTCCTCATTTTGATGTTTTGATTCATCTCTTTGGGTGTGATAGATGGTACAAGATAAAAGTGAATTCAAGGTTGGAGGGTTTTGGAGGGTTCTGAAGATGCTACTCGGGTCATTCTCATGTAGTGCAATATGATGGTAAACGGTTGCCAATTTTTTTGATCTTTTATTTATTTATGTTTTGATATAATCACATTTATATGATATATATCTACAAGCTATATGTAGGTATAAGCTCAGTTCACATCTGATTTTGATTGTTTTTTGTTTGTAACTTCTGATTTTTGCTTCCAAAAGCATGCTCGGGGGTCAAGTGACCAATCTTTTGTGTTTTCAAAATTTAGTTTAATCTGCTCATTGGTGTTCACCTGCACTAGGATTGACCATTTTTGCATTTTTTATGACTGCATTGTATGAGCATGTGCTTAAGGTGCCTTTGACTATATTTTGTTTCAATTTTTTTCATCTTCCTGTACAACGAGTTTGGGCTTTGATTGTTCCTTACTTGCATTTCTCAAACCTTATATATCTTTGAAAATCTATCACAAACTGATGAAAGTTAGGCTGCTAAGAATGCTAGCAATGATGATATGTTGGTGTCCAAACCTTGCAAATGTGATTCTAATCATGACTAATGATGGAGTGAATTAGAGGAGGACTTCGATTTTGATGCAGTGTTGGCAGATGCAAATTAGGGGAAGCAGTATAATTTCTTTGACTTGTAGTTTCATATTGTAGTTGAAAGTGAAACTTGCAGCCTTTGGGCATTTTCTTGTAACTTGTATACTATTTTTTAATATCACATGCATATTGACAGTGAATTATGAAAGCAATTTAGTTTTGACATTTGCTAATTTATTCAACTCTCAACTGAACTCTCTACTTAACACAAATGTTATGTATTAAGGAGCTATAATGTATATGATCAATGCTTTATCAATGTATCATATTTGAAATTTCTCTATATATTTTAAATTTTCCTATCTCTTCGGAGACATCTGATAAAACTAGAACGATACAGAGAAGCTAGGCCCCTGCACAAGGATGACATGCATAAATCGAGAAATGGTCCAAATTTTGGCATAGGGGGTTGTTGTGACCTTTTCACACATCGCCCCATTGCAAATGGGGACCCCTAGTGGTTTGCTAGTTTTTGGGGTTTTGTCTCCATGCAACGATTACATGAGGTCACTTCTGTCAGAGTTTCAGGTCAGTCTTTTTGAGCCAAGTCAATAATCCATGCCTGAATCAATGCCTAAATGTCACAGAAGTGCTCAGAAGGACCGAGAGAAGAGGATCACCTGTGCTTTTGGCCAATTCAGACACTTCCTATTTTTTAGGGAATCTACTTTTTTGCTTTTTCGTTTTTTCATTCTTGGCATTTTTGGACCAAACGGGGTTCCCTATTTTTTAGGGATTTTTTTTTCTATTTTTATTTTTAGAAAGTCAACCCTGGTCAAACGGGTCAACGTTTCCATTTTAGATCCAAAAATCAACCCAAAAATAAAAAATCATTGAAAAAATCAAAGTGAAAATTGAAAAATCAAGTAAAAAAATTAGGAAAAGCATGGAAAAGAAAGCAAAAATATGAGAAAATCAACCCAAAAGCAAGCAAAAATCATTGAAAATCAATCAAGAATCATGAGAAAAATTGCCAAAAATCAGCCCAAAGGCATGAAATCTGTGATAAATTTTGCCTAAGTCTGAAATAAAATTCGCCATCAAGAGGAGAATATCAAGACATTAAAGAGGTTGGCCCTAAAATTGAGGGACATGGCACAAGAGTGATGAAGTCCGCGTTTGCCTTGGGAAGGAGATGGCATGAGGTTTGAGAGGTCGGCCCTACATTTAAGGGACATGGCAAAGACTCTTGCAAGTTTGCTCAGCCATGGCAAGCCATTAAGAAAGTCTGCCATGCCTTAGAGAAAGATGGCAAAGACCTTCCAAAGTCTGCCATGATTTGAGAGAGGAAAGGAAAAGACCTTCCAAAGTCTGCCCCACCTTGGCAAGCCTTCTTCAAAGTCCGCCCAGCCTTGGCAAGGCACTTGGGAAGTCCGCCTAGGCATGAGAAAGGGAAAAAAATTGAAATTTTTGCTAAGTGTTTGATGCCTAGGAAGAAAAATCTGAAATTTGTCTAAGTATGGAGGCCTAGAAGGGGAAAAAATTGAAATTTTGGCTAAGTATTTTAATGCTTTAGAGGGAGAAAATGTGAATTTTGGCTAAGGAAGAGTATGGAAGGCAAATGTCAAGAAGGATAGAAAGTCTGCCATGCCTTGATGGAAGATGGAGATAACTTGAGGAAGTCTGCCTAGGCCATGGCAAAGGAAGTGTGAAGATCACCTAGCATAAGAAGAGGGGAAAAGATTTAAAAATTTGCCTAAGTATGGATGTCTAAGACAAAATTGGTGAATTTGGCTAAGTGCACAGTGGAAAATGCACATGGCAAAGAGTCAAGAAAGTCTGCCCTTGGCTAAGAGGGATGAAAATTTGTCTAAGTATCATAGAATTTTGCCTAAGGGAGACATCCAAACACATACTTTTCCTAGAGAAATTCATTTGAGCAAGAGAAAATTCGATTTTGGCATAAGAAAATGTGCCTGGCACAATTTGATGTCCGCCATGGTAGAAGAAAATGAGGATCTGGCGTAACATTTATTGACGAGATGGCTAAAATTTTAATTTGGCTATACGAAAATTGAAATAAATTTGGAAAATAAACATTTAGCCAAAGGAAAAAGGAGAAAACTTAAAATAGCCATGGGTCCAAAAATGAATGGGTTGGAAATGAATTAAATATCTTAATAATTTATTTCCAATACTTAGAAATTTAAAATGTCTTGGACGAAATAAAATTCGCTAGAGATGTATCAGAAGAAAATAAATTATGCCGAACAAAGAGAAAATCCATGGGAAAAATTAAATTCGTCATGAATTAAAACTTGAAAAAAATTGAATTTAATTAGACATTTAATATTTTCAAATTTTCGAAAATCAAAGATCAACATCTAAGCAAAAAATCAAATTTTGGAAAATCAAAGAGATTTTCCTGGATAAGCTTGCCATGGAGTTTTTTCGAAAAATAATGGAAACTTACCTAACTGAAGAAGAGAAAACAAATTGAGATCAAGAGAGAAAGAGGTAGTTGCTAAAATAAATCAAATTCTTCAACATTATAATGAGTTTCAGCAACTCACTTTTCACGGACACAACTGAAGAGAAGCTAATCTCTCGAAATTGTAAGGCGATCAATTCCACTGTAGGCAAGATCGATTTTCTTAGAGGAAGGAATAATTTTATGCTGAAGAAGTAATTTTTTCGAAGAAGTGAAGAAGTTCTTGGCTGAAAGTCAAATTTCTTAGCAAGACAGGCGCACTTAGTCACTTGATTTTTGATTAAATTCTCAAAGTTTAAATTTGATCTGTAGCCAGAAGTTCTTTCCTGAGGTTTGGAATTCAATTGGATGAATTCATCATTTCTCCTTCTGTCTTTTTCATCTTGGCTAAGTTTTGGTTGAATTTCAATTAAATTCATTTACTTTCAGCTTGCTTTTTCACAAAAGTTTAATTATTTAATGAGCTGAAAGTAAAATATTCGAACACAAGGCACGAGATTGAGTTATATTTTAAAAAGTCTTCATATTAATGTTAGTATTTTTTATTGTTTACTTTCAGCTTACTTTTTCACAAAAGTTTAATTATTTAATGAGCTGAAAGTAAAATATTCGAACACAAGGCACGAGATTGAGTTATATTTTAAAAAGTCTTCGTATTAATGTTAGTATTTTTTACTGCAGGTTAATGACCACGACAGGATAATCATCAAAGAAGGTGCCAATGAAGTTCACCAGCAAGGGGGTACAATGAGAGTCAAAAATAAATTCAAAATGGAAAAATTTTGTAGATACTGATTTGGGACATGTTGACTTCGTAGAGTTCAAGAAAAGAGTATATGGACATGATGGACTTCTGACACTAATTGCTAGATGAATGGTGAGGAATGGAATTTTCCAAGCAGCCGAATTCTTACCTGTAATGGACTATGCTGAGTTAATGGTAGAATGTGCTATCCACTACAATGCTCAAAGAAGACAAATCATTTCACCTAACGGAAGGGTTCTGGCTCACCTTGGTGAGGTGGCAATACAGGAGACCTTCGACATCCTGACACATTCCCGTACCATCTACAAAACCAAGGAGGAAGCCAAGGGATTGTATGACAACTAGTTTGAGTAATGCGCCACAAATGTTAATAAGGCATGGCTGGAGAAGCCTAGAACATCAATAAAGAAGATGCATAAGAGGCCATGCTGGACAAACTTTAAAGAAGATTATGTGGACATCATTTTGATGCTGAACAGAATAGCTGGCAACCCACAAGGTACATATTTTAAAAATTGGATGCATTATTTTATAGAAGAAATCACTTCTAGTGTGAAGATGTTCAACTCATTTCGAATGATAAGTGATAATCTTCATGAGCAGCTTACCAATTTAGAAAAGACCAAGTTTTTTCACATGAGCTCGTACATTGTCTATTTATTGGCTAGGACATATAAATACTCAGGACTGGTTTGGAAAGGCAAAGTTGGCAACAAAGAAAATGAACTCAGGCCTTATGATTGCTACCTGCAACTTTAGCTAAGGGAGAAATCTCATTTCAGGTGGGTGCACGATGCTTTCTTAATGTACATCACAAGAACACTTCAGGGAGGAATGCATCAAAGGCTGAGTCACGAGGCAAAGAGTTTGATTAGTAGGTATGGATCCTAGTTTATCCAGTTTCTAAAATTTACATATGTCAGGATCCAGGGATTCACTGGAAATTCTTACAAGTTGCCTATCTATCCAACAAATCGGATGATTTTGCTTGAAGTCTTGAGGCTAGCTGGAAGAATACCAGAGCATCTAGAGGCCAAGTAAGAAGGTGGTTGTTACATTCCCATTCTTTATTGGGAATATGTTAGAGTCTTGTCCATCAGTGCAAGTAGCCGAGGGCGCTAGGCTAGAAATCCAGTGGTACCTGTTCACAACCTATAAGTCCAGGGCCAATTTTGACTTGCATCATCATATTCGGGCAATGGATGGAAGAAGGTACAAACACATAGTGGAATTGGAGAACTTCTGGGCAAACGTCATTGATGAGTATGAAGTCAGGAGAAGATTGTGGTCTAGAGTGCCAGTAGACTTTATGAGGGAAACTGAACTTTGTCGGGTGCTTGATCAGTTGCAGGACAATGTAAATTATGTCCAGCCGCGCTTTGAGGAGAGCCGAACTCTTCCTTCCATGAAGTGGTCAGAGCTTGAGCACTCAGACTTGGTGACATTGATGAGACCAGTGATTAACTACTCTCAGTGGTGGGTCGACCATCATGTCCAGGAGTTGAGACAGAAAAGAATAACACTCATGTATGATTTACTGAGCGAGATGGAGTCATACTCCTCTAATGCTAGCGCATCCCATCATGATGATTTGGTTGAGATTGGCAAGAAGAGGAAAGAAGTAGTTCCAAGCATAAAGCCTGCTCCAAAATGACAGAGGATAGAATCATCTTGCTTCGCAGTGTCTCAGAATATTGATGAGCTGGTGGCCACCGTAGACGAATCCTTGGCCGAAATGATGAGACCTTCTGCAGTTCAGGAAGAGAACAATGAGCCGATCCAGTTGGATAACAATGAGCCCTCATCACCTACGGGCATAGAAATACTAGGTTCAGATAATGAAGTGGAAGTCCAAAATGATGACTTCGAAGAGGGAATGATTTCTGCCCTCAAAGGAGTCTTGGATATTCCAAATGAAGAGAACGTCTAGGAGGGAGATGGTATCGAGCAACCTACCATTCCGGACTGGCTGATAGAGAGGATGAAGATTCAGGCACTAGTCGAGACCCAAGAAGAAGATGATATTGCAGATTTCTTGGCAAGGTTGGAACAAGTTGCAACTAAGAAGCTTGCCAAGAAATTTTCCACCATTCAAAGGGATGAGGCCGGCAGCCGTTCCATACATATCGTAGTACCAATAGTGGACAAGCCACAAGATGAGATCACTCCCCAGGAGTACACCATAACCATTATAGATCTTGGCCTAACAACAAAAGGACATGAAGTGAAAGAACTAGATAATTCTGTCTCAACTATCAAGGCGAGATTGGAAAAATAAGTGGCGAAAAAGAAGGAATACAAAAGGGAAGTTGAATGCCTAAAGGAGTATATACGGCATCTGACCCAACCACTCAATCAGGGTGATGCAGTAGCTCCTCCTCTTCTCAATTCTTTGCAAGAGATGGCCAAGGATGTGGAGCAAGGGATGGTCATGGCCAAGGAGGCCCATGAATGGATGGTAAGCGAAGGCACGAAAGTAGCCTCGTTCATGGAGAAGTTGGCACTTTCCTACAGACAAACTTCTTCTTTTCTTTCCAGATTGGTTGACATGGTGGAAACTTGGGACAGTCTTCCAGACATTCAAGAGAGGCTCATTCCATGCCTCAAGGTACTAAAGGGAATTCCAAGGGAAGAATTGGTTGAAGGAAAGGTGATTGTTGCAAGAGCAGCTTATGATTTTCACCATTGGTTTTGGGTAGTGACTATACGGAACGAAGTTCAGGAAAAGGCCAAGGTAGATGGGCTTAGAGTTGAAGAGCAAGTTAAAGAAATCCGGGAGAAGATTTATATGATAGTTGCAAATGTGTTTGACCGAGAGATTGTCCGAGAAAATGACATGCAGCTAGAGAGGTTGAGGCATAAGGTTTAGGAAGTTTTCTTCTCTGCTACTGGACCAATTATGAGACAGGATTTCTTAAAAGTGGTGAATCTCTTGGCCATCCGAAATGATTTTGTGAGGTAGGAGGTGGATTGGGAGAGCACCTTTGCCAAATGTGCTGAGGATTTGGATGGACTCGAATTTAGGATAAGCATGCTGCCGCCAGTCACCATGGAGGAAGTTGTCACGGTTGTCTCTAGATTCATCGAGCACAATGCTGGCCAAGAAGATAGGGACACCTTCCCTTGAAGATAGCTCCAATTGCCACTTCACTACTTGTTACTGCTTGTTTGCTGGTTGTCAACTAATGTTATTTTGGGAAACCCTAATTTGGGTTGGGTTGTATTAATCTTGGCCATTGATGTTGTTTTAATCTTGGCCTTTCATTTGATTTAAAAAAATTATTTAAACTGGTGATCTCTCACTTTCATTTGTGTGGAGACAGTGTATGAAATTGTTGCATTGAGACTATTTCCGATAATAAAAGATCTTATGCATGATTTGCTTTGAATCACTTTTATTGTCAAGTAGTAAGCAAGGTTGCATAACTTCTTCTACCATAGATTAGAGTTAGAATTAAATTAAGTAGAATTTTCTTTGAATATTGGTTAAGTGAATGCAAGATTGATCGTATAGATTAAATGGTGAAATATTGCTCATACTTTCTTCGGATGGATGATTTGCATTCAATGCGTAAAGTTAGCCTGAGCTTGTAATTGTGGAAGCTTAACTTCGGTCTCATTCGAGGCTTGAAAATTATAATCACACCCCTTGAAGATTGCACCCACTTTGCGTAGTTGTCCCAGGGAGGCGAAACAAAGTGTGGTTATTCCTTTCACCAAATCTTTACTGTCTCTTAAATTCCTAGGCGTAGAATAGATCCTCTAAACCCTTATCTTTTGCACCTTTTTTTAAGATCCAAATTGAAAGTCCTAACCGAAGAAGCCTTTAATGATAAATTCATCTAAGTCCCGAAATTGTGAAGAATTTTTTAACGTAAGTCCCTTTGTGTATTACCAGCAAATCACAATGCCCATTGAGCTTATCCACACATCAAGATCTGACAAAAGAAACCTTGGAATCGCCATATGATCTTTTCACAATCTTAGCATACACGGTGGTTTTTCAAGAGAGGATAGAGTGTCTTTGGACATTTTATTTTGTGTGTTCGGTCGATGATAAAACGTACACCAACAGGGGCCTAGCTCGATTGGCTAAAGCATCCTATTGCAGACAAGAGGTCACGAGGCATAGAAGAAATTATCAATCACAAATGGATCGTAACTGTTAATCCTGAAAAATGATAACTTGTTGCATTGTAGAAAGTCTAGTTGCTTGATGAAAGGCTTATATTAGATTTGGTATAATGACTTCAATCAAATAAGTAATTTAATGAAATGCTGATAATTCTACTAAAAATCTAGGACATTTTCTTTCAAGGAACCTGATGTAAGAGCATCCATGGCTTAGTGGCAATCACGTGTCACCAAAAAAAGAGATTTATTATTTTAATTAATTGCAATTTTTGGTGTGATTTGAATTTCATGTTTGTTTAATGAAATTCATAATTTTTGTTGTGAATTTGAATGCCATTTCATGTTGCAAGTTAAATTTGAAATTTGGAGCAATTTGGATAAAGGGAGAAAGTGGAGAAACCACTTTAAAAGCAAAAAGCCAGAAAAAGAAAGTATGGGCGTGGGGTCTTGAGAGGCTTCCAATTTATTATGTAACTCCAAATTTTAAATTCCAAGATTCCTACAAAATAGGGGACTTGGAAGTGGATGCCTAGTTTGGGAAAATCAACTTTTTCCTTTATTTCATGAAAGTGGGAAAGCAATTAAAGCATACTTCCGCTCACAATTGATTGTGGAATTGGAAAGGATTATTTTATTCAATATTTTAATACATTTTGATTATCTTGGAGACATCCAAGAGTGGGGCGTGGATTTTTGGGAGATTTCTTTGGAATGAAAGCAAAATTCACTGAAATGAAATTTCATTTGCATTTCATGAAAGCTTGAGTTTGTTTTATTGAAAATGAATTTCATTTTTGAAATTAATTCTTCTAGATAATAGAAGAAGGCACATGAATACTTGGATTATCTCCAGGAACAATTCAAAAGAGTGTTATTGCAGATTGGGGGTTGTTTACAAAGGTTTGAAGAACACCAGTTGTTGTAGATTTTTGTATTGAAATTGTGCAAGAAGTTTTGTTATTGTAGATGTTGAGAGAAATTATTGTGTAGAATTGATTTGCTGTTGCAAATCATTTATTTTTGTATTTTTGTGGAGTAATATAAGGGCTTGTTGCAGCCCATTGCTCATTTGGGACTGACTGTAATTTCATTTTCCAAAATTAATTTGAGTTTGGAACCACTGGTTGCAAGTTGCAAGCCATAAATTTATATTTGGTGTGAGGATTTATTTTCTTGTGAAGTGTTTACTAGTGAGTTGTGAGAGCTTTGTAAATCTGATTTCTTTGAATAATCTGATTGTTATTTACCTCTCTACATTAGTGGTATCAGAGCTACTGTTCCTGAGTGTGCAGACAAAAGCGCCGATTGGAGGTAGTTTGCTCCAGGACCTGAGGGTAGAATGTGTGTGGTGTGTAGACCGATCGTCGAATGTGAGGTAGTCTATACTTGAGAGGTTGAAGTTTGAGAGTGTGTGGTAAGTGTTTGACAAAATGACAAAGAAGAAAGGAAAAATGCATTTTGTTATTAGATGGATTTTGATAGTTCCTAGACTTGAGGAACTCAAAGAAAGACTAAGGATGGACAAGGTGAGAGAATTTGAGGAGTTGAAGCAAGAAGTGGAAGATTTGAAAGTAGATTGGGCAAGGATAAGAGGTAATGGTAAATTTGTTTATCATTCTAATAATATTTTGAATGCAGGAAAGAAAGACGATGAAGCAGAGTGTCATACATGTGAAATGCGGAAGAAGAAGATGAGTGGGAAGAAGTTACTGAATCTGAAGATGAGGAGACATGTCTTTTGGAAGGAATGAAAGATGAAATAAAAGAAGTTGCAGCAAAGAATGGAGATGAAGAAAAAGAGGCAATAAATTTGAGTATTGTTGATTTGAGTAGTGTAGTAGAAACTGAGATGATGGACTTTGAGGGTCCTATATTTGATAAAGAATTCAAATGTTGAAGATGAAGATCTCCTACTCAAAGAGGAGATAAGAAAGATACATATCTTGTTTGAAGGGAAAGTGATTGACGAATGTGAAAAGAAGATAGACGATGCATAAGGAGGAAATGTAATGGTAGATGGTGATGAAGAGCAAGGTATTGCAACAACAATAGAGAAAGAAACCATTGAGGTAATGTTTAATTTTTTGATTTTGATTATTATAAAGAAGATAATGAGATGTATGCAATTAAAGAGTTGAATCTAGAGGAGATGCAAATAGGTTTTGTAGTGCAAATTCGTATCGAGATGTTTTAGAAGAACACAAAGACTAAATCAAGGTTGATGATAAACAAATTGTTGCAGCAATAATAGGGGTGATCCCACAATACTGGTTTATAATTTTTGGCCAAACTGGGCACTGAGCTGATTTTTAATAACTAAACCTTCACTTTGGGGTGCCTATAGTGGCTAGATCATGAGGAATTTAAAGATGATGCAAACTAGTGATTTGTGACATTTTGTCTGTAGATTCTAAATAAATATTTAAAAAAAAAATGGAATCAAATTGCACTTCTTTTTCCATCTCCTTCAAAAACTATTTTTTTAGTAAACACCATTTGTTAAGGAGTGATGCTCACTGTATACAACATACTTTTTTTCCATGAAGGATAAAATTCTATTTTTTTGAATTTAGATTTGTAACTATGATATCTAGTGCTTTCATTTGGTTTCATAGTGTTTTATTGAATATTTTTTCCTTAATAAAGTTTCAAAGTCAAACCAATTACAATTCAGACATAGGCAGACTGCATACAACATAATTTTTTTTGTTGGATCAAGTACTTCAATATCTAGTGCACTAATATTTTTCAATTTTTTTTGATAATCTGCTATTTTCCACATGTGTAGAATAAAGAACTTGATTTTCAGTGAAAAACCTACATTCACAAGAAATAAAAAAATAAATATAATAATAAAATTAAATTTATTAAAAATTAGCTTTTTGGGAAGCTTATAATAAGGACTACATACTTACAAAAATAAATTTTAAATGAATTCATTTGATCCCCCAAAAGGTAAATCAAAAGTGGTTTTTTATTAGCATTTTGATAGGTGTAAAGGAGACTCCATTATAGGTATGGTTTAAAACTAGTGGGGCTCTATCCAAGGGGGTTTGATCTAAAGTTGTTCGATCAAACCCTCTACAATTGAAATCCTTTAAATGGAACTTTTCAAGGCTTAAATCATTATATTTTCTAAAAATATGTGTTTTCAGAAAAAATCAAGATCTCCCAGAAATTGTAAACCAATATTGTGGAATCACCTATAGAGGAGGAGATAATAAATGAATTTGATTATTTTACTAAAGAAGAGGAAACTAAATTTTATGATTTTTCAGAACTTATAGTGTATATTGGTTGGAGATGAGCTATGTAAAAAGAAATAGGAGGGGAAGAATAAAAGATCAAAGATATATCAAACTGCAGGGAAAGAGGAGAAGGAATAATAAGTAGATAAGGTAGAGAAATGGATTCAGGATGAGCATAGCATTTACAAATGTTTCTGAGCTTACCTCATGTAACATTTCAAATTACCTTGGGTGTGGCTTAGTGGCAATCCTATGTCACCAAAAAAAGAGATTTAATATTTTAATTAATTGCAATTTTTGGTGTGACTTGAATTTCATGTTTGTTTAATGAAACTCATAATTTTTGTTGTGAATTTGGATGTCATTTCATGTTGCAAGTTAAATTTGAAATTTGGAGCAATTTGGATAAATGGAGAAAGTGGAGAAAACACTTTAAAAACAAAAAGTCAGAAAAAGCAAGTATGGGCATGGGGTCTTGAGAGGCTTCCAATTTATTATGCAACTCCACATTCTAAATTCCAAGATTCCTAAAAATTAGGAGACCTGGAAGTGGACGCCTAGTTTGGAAAAAATCAACTTTTTCCTTTATTTCATGAAAGCGGGAAAGCAATTAAAGCATGCTTCCACTCACAACTGATTGTGGAATTGAAAAGGATTATTTTATTCAATATTTAATGCATTTTAATTATTTTGGAGACATCCAAGAGTGGGGCGTGAATTTTTGGGAGATTCCTTTAGAATGGAAGCAAAATTCATTGAAATTCAAATTTTCATTTGCATTTCATGAAAGCTTGAGTTTGTTTTATTGAAAATGAATTTCATTTTTAAAATTAATTCTTCGAGATAATAGGAGAAGGCATTGGAAGGTGTGGATTATCTCTAGAAAGGATTCAAAAGAGTGTTATTGCAGATTGGGGGTTGTTTACAGAGGTTTGAAGAACACTAGTTGCAAATTTTTGTATTGAAATTGTGCAAGAAGTTTTGTTATTGTAGGTGTTGAGAGAAATTCTTGTGTAGAATTGATTTGATACTACAAATCATTTATTTTTGTATTTTCCTGGAGTTATGTAAGGGATTGTTGTAGCCCATTGCTCATTTGGGAATGATTGTAATTTTATTTTCCAGAATTAATTTGAGTTTGGAACCACTGGTTTCAAGTTGCAAACCAGAAATTTATATTTGGTGTGAGGATTTATTTTCCTATGAAGTGTTTAACAGTGAGTTGTGGGAGCTTTGTAAATCTAATTTCTTTGAATAATTTTATTGTTATTTATCTCTCTACATTAGAACCCTTTTATTCTTGGAGTAGAAAAAGTTAAGAGATGATGCATGAAAATTTTAATAAGCTATCCCTAAAAAAATTTCACTATGGAAATTTGTATGGAAAATATGGTTGAAATCTTCTATCGGAGAAGCATTGCATACTATTTTTAACCTATTTGGATCAAAAAAGTGTTTTGACACTGAATTAAGTTTAATGGCAAGATTTATGGTTTACCTTAATTTAAACTTAGCATTGCTCCAAGACTATCATCCATTTAGTTGCATACTAGTTTTAACATTTTAGCCACAAAAATTCAATTATTTCCCTTTATCAACCAAAAGAATAGGGAAAATTCAAAATACTTAAGGCTTTTGAGGCTTGAATCACTTATGCACTACTTTCTCCTTCTCCTTTGTCTGCACTACTATAACTACTCCTTGTCCTTCTTCCATGCTTCCATGTAGCTTTGTCATCTGTCCACTAATCTAATTCAGAATCTTCTAAATGTCGGTAATTGCTGAGATTGGTTCACAATGTAGCAGAATTATGTGTCCTTTGTGAGTTTGGCAAGGCTTTTTTCCTCTGCAATATATTGAAGATTAACTTGAACCATATTCTGCTTGATTATGTGGATGACTCTCCTCAATTTGTTGAATTGCATGATGAATTCAGTCTAGTGTTGCCTATTGAATAGGTTTTTAGGTAGAACATTGGAAATTTTTGTCCAAAACATGTAATACAAATTTCCAACTTCCTCCCTTATCTCATTCTCTAATATATGGATATTCTTAATTGTTTGGTAGAATCAAAGGCTTTGCTTCTACCTCTTATTTCTTGATAGGCAACAAACTATATTTGATCAGAAATTGACTAGCAGAATTAATTGAATCAGTTGTATATCAGCTTGATGGTTTATATGACCAGGGAGACACTTAAATTAAGACATAGGTTCATACCCTCCCTAAAAGGAACAAGGATAAAAACACACAAATCAAGAAGGAATGGCATTAGAAATGAAACAAAATTAAGGGAAGTTGATGGAGGCTTTGAGGATTGTCCAGATTCTCAGAAACCCCACTGGCATTTATTTGATTGTGAGAAAATAGCAATATGAATCAAATGGAAAATCTATCCAGTAGATTTGATGGCCATTGGATGTTTTAGGTAGATTTAGTGCCTTAGCAGAGGACTTTTTAATATCTGCTTTTACATTCTTCCAGTTCTCTCTAAGTTCACTGGTAGCTAAAAGTGGCATGACTTTGCTGCAATGGAAATTACAGCTATTTTAGAAATGACAAAGCTAAGTATTCATCTACTGCAACATTTTTCGCATCATTTCCAAAACAGAGGGGGATAAGCCTACATTTTGCATTTCCTTTAGATGATAATTTAAATAATGACTTCAAAGTGGTGAGGTCTCTTCCCTGTATTCACATAAAATTTAAATCATGATACTTTGTCTTTGCTTGAATTGTAATTAAAATGATTTTTGTGTCTTCATGACGTTCCCATTTATGGGACATTTTAACTTCACCTTTCTTTCCCCTTTTGATGTCTGGCATCTAGTGATTTTAATCTTGTTCGATTTGAGCCTCACCCCAATTTTAGCAAGCATGTTAGCAATCTTATTGCTTACATCTAATGTGTTGTCTTGAAATATCCTCATGGTGCTTTGAAGCATGTTCTTTACTATTTTTTTTTGACATAAAACTAATCTAGGAATCCTGGAATTGCAAAGAATTGAAATGTCAGAAATCTAAATGTTCAAAGAATGACTAAAATAGTAAAATTGACACTCAAAAGGTATATGGAGGATAACCATGCACACAAATATTCAATATATGCATAAATTACTTAATTCAAGATTTTGGCCTTTTAAATGCCAGACTCTACTATTTCTTATTGATCTTTTCAAAACTAAATTATAATTCAATATTACAGTGCCATTATCATCAATTTTAAACAAAAACTAAGAACTCAAGAGACTTGAGTTGTGCATAAGCATATTTATTCCCTTGCGCAGGGACTCTAGCTCTTTCAGAGCTCTTGTTTGATGGGCTCCGATAATAATTCAATATCAAATAATTTGTTTTATAGAGATAAATTGTATCTAGTAGGTACAGTTTTTGAAAATATGTTTCAAATATAAATTTATTTTAATTTTAAATGTCTAATTATTTTTTGTGCAAAATATATGAACTATATTGTGTGGTTGTACATAAATGAATAGATATGAAAAATAGGAAAAACTAAAGAATTTGAAGGACTTTTCTAATGGATGAATCAATATTTTTAGAGTTGCAATAAAAATTATGTTGATGTATATCAAAGAATTAATAAGATAAAAATAACATTTTGTTTCCATAGTTCATAATAGTTAGTGTTGAAGATTTCTCTCTTTGATTAGTAAATAAATCAAATTTTATTTTGTGGAAATTATTAATTCAATGGGATTTAATGGTGAGCTGGAGAAATTATTAATTTAGTTAAATTAAAATTAAAATTATGTATAATTTAAAATTAAATTTTAGCTAATAGTTATTTTAAATATAACTATATATAATATCTAAAATTACTTATAACTAAAATTAATTAATTAATATAATGTAATAAGAGGTGAAATTATAAATGCCAATTGATTAAGAAGGATGTAAAAGGATCTTTTGTTAATTATATTACTATATAGCCAATTATCTAATTCTAATTATGTAATATGTCTAATTATATTTATATAAAGAATATTATGTAGTATATTTGTATTATAAATATGTACATTTGTATATTTATATATTAAACTCTAATAAATTATATTATTTATATAAATACATGTTTTATAAATAATAAACATATAATTATATATTGTTTTAACATATTTTTATTTTTGGTAAGTGTAATTGAAATGTCACTGAGCGGAAGCCTGCACGACGAGCAATGAATAAAACTCTGCGTAGCGAGCGAGATTCCTCTAGATGACATGCTTCAGGCTTGCGTGGATGGTGTTACGCGGGTTTGTGTGGGCAGGGGCCCTATTCCCTTTCCTCCTGACATTTCTGGCCACCTTTGGAAATCCTTTTCTAAGGTTGCTCATGCCCAAATTCCCCTGCTCTAGCTAAGGTTCGGCCTTTGCCCTATGCCCGTGCTTCCCCTGTTGTGGTCTGTGGACCAGAGATAGTTGAAAATGAGGATTTTTATGTGCATCAGGGTGTGGTCTGTAGGTTTAATGGCTTGTGGCCCTCCCTTCCTGATCTCCATGAGTGGGTTTTTGTTTCCTAGAAGCCTATTATTTCTAGGCAAATTGACCTTTATCCCAACACTAGAGGTTTTTTCTTCACAACCTTTACTTCCTCTAAGGATCGTGACAAAGTGCTAGACTAGGGGCTGATGTGGGGTGTTGATTCGATGTTCATTCGGCCTTGGTCTCGCTCTTTCAATCCTCTTACAGAGCCACTAAATATCATACCAATTTGGGTCCGACTGCTTAACCTCCCTCTCCAGTTTTAGGAGGATTCTTGTTTTGAAGCTATTGGCAATGCCATTGGTTGCTTTTTGAAGGTGGACTCTATGTCTCAGGATCTTGGAAATACTACAGTGGCTTTATTTTAATCGATTTGGACATCTCCAAATCTCTCCATGGAGATGTGGTCTTGATAGTGGAGGATAGACCTTGGAAGTAGCTCTTAGACTATGAGGGGCTCCCTTTTCGATATAGGAGATGTTTCTCTGTTGGTCATCTGGCCTTTGGCTCCCTCTTGCTCGTCATAAGGGTGCTGCTACTTGGTGGAAGGATGCTCTCTCGGACCATCTCACGGTGGGCTCTCCCTCTTTGAATGGTCCCTCAGGGGAGGACGTCCCTTGCTTGACTGATTCATCCTTGGAGGTTGTGTCTCCCTAGGATCCTCCTCTGGGTATCCCTTCTATGGAACCATTGTTGCCTTGAATTGCTAACGTTGTGCTGACAGAGCCTTCCCCTCCCTCAATGAACACTTCTACTAATCCTTTGAACGCTCCTGACTCCTCTTCTGCGCTGCCGGCTTCACATTGTGGTGGCTCTTTGTCCTTGGTGATTGTTGAGGAACCACTCATCTCGCCTTGCTTGGCGGACTTCGTTTATGATCCTTCTCAGTTTGTTGTGCAGAGAAAAACAGAGTGAATCCCCAAACTACAACCTTAGGTTTTGGGAGTCAGATCTATCCCCTCAGATCTTAGGGTTGTCTAGGCCTCATTCTTCATTCAACATGCTTTTTGTCAGCTGTCCATGTTCAAGTTTTGTTCTATGTGTGGCCTGTTAGGCCTGTTCTAATGAGCCTTAGTGGCTCTTGTTTGTAGTGATCACCTCCCCTGTGTCTTGCTTCTCTTTCTAGTTCATGTCCTATTTTGAACTAGCTTCTTTTTGGCCCTGAGGGCTCTCCGTGTAAATGGTACAACACCTTTTAAATGTTGCTTACTTTATCAAAAAACATATTTTTATTTTAACATTTTTATATCTTATATTTACATACTAATATAAATTTTCATTTTTAATTTTAAAGGAATTATATATTTTAGCATTTATATAATATAAATAATTAATATATTATTTATAAATTTATTTGAAATATAGATAATATTTAAAATTGTATTTTAAATATTTTAGATATAATTTCAAATACAATTCTTTTATTATAATCTATAATTGAATCAATTAGGCATTTATATTTCAAATATATAATAATACAATCTATATTTATCTATAAATATTATATGCAATGGACGAATAATTGTTATAATATATAATAAATCTATACAACTATATAATTGTTATAATAAATTATAAATTAAATTAGTTACAATTTATATTATATTCAATATATATATTTATTTTTACATATTCCATAGCTTATATTTACATATTAATATAAGTAATTTATTAAATAAAATAATTATATATATGTAATTAATTCTTTTTATTAATTAAATTAGTTTTTCTTGTTTTGTGCCATCTTTTTAGTCTAACCTTTTTTTAGCTCTCGCTTCACTTTTCTGGTCTCTTCCCTCCCTCCTCCTACACCTTAAGTCTTCTTAAGGTCAATTTTTCAATCCTATTCCTCAATGTCTTCTTCATGATGATGGATCACTAAGTGTGATTCAAAATATCAACTCAAAAAAGCATACATAGTTAAAACCAAAAACATTCATACTAGAAGAGATTTTTTTTGTAAAAAGTAATGATATGTACATTGACAAAAAAGGTAATATGTTTCTCATGTTTATAATTAAGGGCACCACTAGATAAGTAATATGCTAGCACATTAATTCATAATAGTTATTTGATACTAGAAAAATAAAAAAATAAAAAAAATAAATATAAGATATTGATGAGTTTTAATTCTATTAATATATCAAAACAGTTATTAGAGATAAAGAGAAGGAAGGGATTCAAGGTTTAGACTAAGGGATAATAAATTGGATAAATATAAAAACTAAATTATAAATTTATCTTTAAATGTTTTGAACCATGAGTGCACACAAACGAATTAACATGATATGTATTTATTGATTGCAAATATATTTTATAATCTTTCATGGGCCTAATAATGGAGGATTTTTAACATCTATAATGGTGAAAATTGCTTTATGTGCCATTTTCCATTATGATTGAGGCCCCCTTTGATTACAACATTGTAATTGAAATAATCAGCTTACAAGTGACATAATTATGCACAAAAATTTCTCCTTACATACTATATTCTCATTCCTTTAGTCAATGAACCCCATATTTAAATTCTTAATCTCAAGACAAACTATTCACCACCTTAGACTAGATCCATCTTGTGTAAACTTGATTTAGATCACTTCCATAATTGAAGATTTGAACCTTTTGCTTTTGAAACTTAGAATTTAACTTTATCTAATGCTATTGACTTTACTAGCCATTGTGAGCCAACCAAGTAAATGTTATATAAATAAGTGCACTTAGTTGTTTTATTTAGGGACATTTGCACATTCATTTAAAAATATCCCAAGAATACACTAAAAACATCTAGATATTAATTTAAAAATAGATTAAGATACATTCAATGTATAATTAAAGTACATCATTTGAGGTCTACTACATGTTTTCTTGTTATCTTGAATCACTTTTCTTAGATTCATAAACTCAATTCATCTATTACAATAAATTTCCTTTAAAGCTTTTCCTAAACAGATCATTGATCCTTATACACAAACATATATTAGAAAATAGAGTGAACATTTTTTAGAGTATAACAAATTGCTAAATAATTTTTATTAATTACATGATTATTTCTATGCATCAAATTAGTTCTACACTTATGAGATTAGTTCCATAGGTGTACATATAATGCATAGAGTAAAGTAGAACATATCTAGATTCTAAGCCATTTGTTAGATCAAGCCCTAAATTCTAACAACCAGACAAAATATTTTTTAGCATATGTCACAAATTATCATCATCATTAGATTTTGATCTAAGGATCAAATTTGGATTTATTTTAATTTCCACATTCATTTTAGTATTTTGAAGAACAATCCAAAATCATTTATCTAGATCAATTACATATGTGTAATTAAATATATTTATTTAATAAGCATAAATTATTTTAGGTTCAGGGTATTTTACCTCTAAATTTTGGTGAGCTTGACTTATCTTATATTCCATAGAGTTTATCCTTAGCATTTATTCCTTCTCCATTAGAGTTTTATATCTACTTTTTTAATTACATATCTTTTATCTTATATTTGGTTAGAGATTGGAAATTTATTCTCCAGTCTTCCTTTGATTAACACAAAACCACCCTTAGCATGTGCTTAATTGCTACTTTATTTGTAAGGTCAGGCATTGCCTACTTTATCATTTTTTCCTTATGTTTTGTACTCAAATTAGCATCAATTCCACAATTGATTCTAGGGATCATTTGTCACATTTGTAAGGTTTTACACAACATTAGACTAATTGAAAAACAACCATAGGCCTTATTAGGCCCTTAAATCCTACCCCTAGACCAAACTTTGAAAAGGAGGCATGGTATCAAAATGCTAGTGACTTGAATACCCATGTAGTCAACAAATTCATGTTTCTAGGGTCAAACAATTTTGTAGCCTAGTTTTAGATCTAGAGGCTTCTTCCAAATTATTTAAACTATTTTAATATATAGATATCTCAAGGACACAAATTCTAACCTTTTCCATTTCCATTGCTCTTTTCCATTCCTAGCTCTTGTCAATAGTTTTCTTGAGTTAAAAATATGATATCATTTATATGTTCATGTTGAATATTGATATCATGTTTCAAATTATCTTGGATCAACTAGTGTATGAAAGAAGAAATATTAGGTTAAGGTTTAATACACACACAAAATAACAACCACCTATTGTAACCAATTTTATTCTTTCATTTGGTAAACACAATATTCGTGCATCATTTATTTTTATCTTATCTCATATAAAACCAAACAATACATCATTTTTGAAAGAAAAAAAATTAACATTTTTGAAGTCCAACACATGTTATTCAACACATGTTATTCAACACATGTTATTCAACACATTATTTTTTATATTAGATATAATAGAATGATCAATAGTTACAAAAGCTCACTATAGCAGGATGAACCAGTTTAAAGCTCCTCCTACACTAGATAACAGTTATAACTATAATAAACCAAATCAGACCTTTACAGTTGTATCAGACATATACATTAGATAGAATTATTTCCATATAGAAAAAGTGAATCAACCCCATTACATACAAAATTAGCACCATAAACACAAAATTTACAAGTTTGTCAAAATGGTCAAAAGGATATGAAAAAGAAGGATATGCAACATGAGTAGAATTGAAATGGTTGTGACTGGTTCCTTCCCCTACAAGTGCATTCTTCAAGAAGCTTGGAGCAAGTGTTGCCTCCTACCCTTCTATAGATGGTTCTTTACTACTTGTATCTACCTTCCTGTTGTCCTTACGTATCACTTCTAGTGCTTCAAGGAAAACCTCTAATCTAGGATGTATTTTCTCCCACACATGCCTACCCTTAGAATTCATGGTGTCTATGTCTACACTTTTGTTCTCCACAAAGCTCCATACTTTCTCTTTAGACAACGTAACTATCATGTAAATATTCATGGTAATGTTGTGAAGCATGAGTCTTCTATAAGACTCAGTAAGCACTATCCTTACTCCCTCAAAACTTTCATTATTTTGGGCCTTCCAAATGACCCATAAAATTTCAATGGAAATACATGACCAAAGGAGATGACATTCTTTGCTCAAGTTATTTCAAAAATCAAATAGAATTTTTAAAGGACACAGTCTAGTGTTAGCCTTCCATATATTGATTTATCTATAAAAGAGTATCCATAGTTTCTTGACAAACATACAGTCAAAAAATATGTGACTGATAGTTTCAGGTACTCTACATAACTTGCACAAATTAGTTTCATTGTGAGACACTTTATAAGGGAGCTTCTGTAGTATTAACATCCATTTGAGTGTAGCTTTCTTAGGTTCCAATTTTTATTTCCAATTCATTTCAAACAATTTCTATCATTTTTTCCTGCTTAGGTTAAGGCCCTAGACCTTATTAACATGTTATGTTATTTCAATATGCTCAGTTAGGGAAGAGTAGATTATTTTGGTATTAACTTTTGAAAAGGAAATTTGATCCTTCCATTTATATTCAAGATATTCTTGGTTGTCTATAGAGTCATCTACTAGAGAAATTGCATCTCCCTACATGCCTCTCTAATTATCACATAAGTTCTCCAATTGCTTGGAGGGAGATTGAATTTTGTTTTTAATGTATCCCATTCTTTAAGGCAGCCATCACTAAGGATGTCATTAAAATACTTGATGCCCTTTTGGGCCCAGGACTTTGCACAACATCCTTGTAGAAGGTCTAGGGGTTTATTTTTGTGTGCCAAATTCCACCAAATGGATTTATGCCCCTTAATGGTTTTGTTCCCATCTTTGAGGAAGTGGCTATTTGTAATGTTTCCTTTAATTAATTACCATGCTCTCTAGATACATTTGAACACCATGGAACTTGCAAGTAAGATTGGATGATCACAGTTGAGGATATCACATAAGGGGAGTTGCTTCTAGGTCTTTCCTTTCTTAGGTACAAAATTCATTATATTTTGTTTGATAAGCACCTTCCATGGTTCATCCCATTCCAAAGCCCTTAAGATCCATTTGGAGGCTAGAGCTATCCCTTGTAGCCTTAGATCCTTCAGTCCTAGTCCTCCTCTTGAATTTTTGATGTAGCACCACTCCCATTTAACTGAGTGTCTTTCCTTTTCCCTTTCCCATTCGACCACAAAAAATTCCTTATCTTTTTTTGTACTTCATTAATCTGACAGTGCTTAAAAAACCACACCGATGCAAAGTAAATGGTGTAGGAAGAAAGTATTTTCTAACATATTTGAGTTCTATCGGCCAAAGATAAGAATTATCTATTCTATTTGTCCTTTTTTTCTTGATTTTCTCTTTAATCTAGTTCCACATCTCCTTTAGTTTAGGGTCAATGAAAAAAGGTATTCCCAAATATCTTACTAATTTGTGGGGGCCTCCCCACTGCAAGTCAAAGTTTTAAAGCCACAATGGGGGTTCATCATGCCAACCTAGCATGCATGATTTGGTTAATGCAATATTTGCACCTGAGGCTTGACAAAATGTGTTTAACTTATCCATAAGGTTGTTCATGTTCCCTTCCTCAAGCTCAATAAAGATAATAGTTACATTAGCAAATTGAGTGTTGATAAGCTCTTTATTGTCTGCCAGGGTTATACCTTTAACCATGGGAGTGTTCCATCCATCCCTTAACATATAGTGTAAGGCATTAAAAGCAATTACAAAGAGTGTTGGGGAAAAGGGGAAACCCTGTTTGATAGACCTCTAGTGTGATCTCCTTTGTGAGGGTTCCATTTACATCAATCTATGCAACAACATCATTGAACAAGGTTTTAATCATATCACAAAAAGTAATAGGGAAACCAAATGCTTCCATGACCACGAAGACAAAAGACCATTCAATTCTATCATATGCCTTTTCAAAGTCCAATACCTCCTATTTATTTCAGTTGGTCCAATCCATCACTTCCCAATTGGTAACTATATTTTCCAAGATGTATCTTCCCTTAATGAAACTAGTTTGGGATGTATTTATAAATGCAGACAGGATATCAGACAGTCTAGCCACCAAAGCTTTGGCCAATATTTTATAGGTGACATTTAATAGAGTAATAGGTCTCCATTTTTTGATAAGGGACCAATCACCCTCTTTGGGAATCAATTTAATGACTCCCTTATTTATAAATTTCCCCAAGGTACCTTTAGCCATTGCTTCACCATAGACTGAGTGCAGGTCATCATAAATCTAGTCATTGAAGGTCTTGTAAACCTCAGCAGGGAGTCCATCCATTCCAAGAGTCTTATCATTCTTTAGGGAGATGATGGCTTGCATGATTTTTTCTTTTGAAATATTCTTTCCAAACTTCTTAGCCTCTGAATCCTTGATATTCTTGGGAATAATATGCCTTAGATATTCTCTGGCTCTAGTGTTGTTCTCATTGTTCCCTTCTGAATTGAAAAGTCCTTTGTAGAAATTGAAAAACTACAACCTTATGTCCTTTTGTTTAGTGAAGTTGTTGCCTTCAGCACATATTTGTTCAATCTGCTCTCTTGCCCATCTTTCCCTTATGAATCTAAAAAATAATTTTGAGCCCTTGTCTCCATTTTCAAGCCAATTTAGTTTAGATCTCACCATTAAGATTTTCACTTTCATTGCCAACAACCTTCTCAGCTCATTTTTTATCAAGGTAAGGTTTCCTAGCAAATAATCATCCTTGGGGTCCTCTTGTAGATTGGTTTGAGCCTCAAGTAACATTTCTTGTAGAAAATTCTCCTTTTTCCTCCTATCCAGGGCCCTTTTTTCCCCTATTGTTTGGAAGATCCTTCTCCCTCCTTTCACATTTAGTTCCCATCTTTCTATGGCACCCAATTCTTTGTGCATCCACTTATTTATAGATCTTAAGAATTCAATGGATTTATTGTAGTCATTGTCTAATAGTAGTCTAGTATTGAGAATGAATCCATTCTCAATGTCTTTCACTCTTGGCTGGCCATCCTTAAGTGTTACCTTCACCCTAATAGGGTGATGGTTAGAGAGGGTATAAGTGATAACCTCTACTTTGTATCCCTCTTTCATTGGAAAGATTGAAAAGAAATCCTTATTTAGGTAGAATCTCTCTAATTTGTCATAAATTCTTCTTCCCCCTTTTTGTGCATTGTACCATGTGAACCAAATGCTCGAGCAGTCTTTCTTTTGTCCACTAATTAGGTTTTCAACAATGAGTTTCCCTTTCATTCTTTGCCAAAAAAAAATCTCATTACCTTTCCAATCTAGGTTGTTTCCTCCCCATTTTTCATCACTTCTTTCAACCAGGTTGAAGTCACCTCCAAGGATCCAGGGGATGTCTTGTAGGTTACAAAGCCAATTCCATAGGTTAGATCTATCTTTGTATTCATTAGGAGCATAGATAGAGCAAATTCCAAACTTGGAATTTCCCTTCCTGATGGTGGTCCAAATAGCTCTATTACAAGGGGAGACTCCTAAGTCCTTCACCAGCTAATCCCATTCTTTATTTATCAGGATGGTTGCTCCCCCTTCCCCTTTTCATGTTTAGTAGTGTACTAGGTCACTTCCCTCCAAATACATTTGAGGGTTGCTTCCAAGGAAAATCCAATAACTTTTACCTCTTGGATGAGGACAGTTTTTCACTCCTTTATTTTAGGAATCTTCTCACAATGTGCTTTTTATCTGGGGATTCCAAACCCCTAACATTCTAAGAGATGCAATTTATCTCCATATTAAGGGTTATTGGGGGGGATTCCTTATCGAGTTTGAAATTATCAAAGCACTTGGGGAGTTTTATTTCTAATTTAGGTCTTTTGACAGTGGGAATATCCCTCACTAAAAATAACGAGGACATGGATACAAGAATCAACATCAGCGAAAAAAGATGGCATACTTAGCCAATTTATTATCTTCGAATGAGATAGCACTTTGTAAATCATCATTCGAGATTAGGGTATCTTTTTTTTAGGCATGCAAGAGGTGCTTACCTTTCCAATCTCCTTCTTCGAGTGCACCCTCATTGGCTCTCTCCACCAAAAACTCAAGGCACCCTTTTGAATGGAAACCCTAGCATCTGCCACAATGTCCCTAAAGGATTTTGGTCATGAAACACCAGGGTTAATGTCTTGCTGGGCAGAGGATTGCAACTCTGGTGGGTCTTTTCCCCCATCCATATTAGAGGTTTACAAACTAGAGAGCACACACAAGCATCCAACCAAACTTTGACAAGGGCAAAAATTGCACACGAAGGAGGCCCTACATGAAGCAGAAAAAAATTACCGCAAGAAAGGGGGGAGCCTGATCCCCTAGTCAGGCACTCCATGGAAATGAGGGGGGAGCCTTCAAACCCTACACACACACCAAACCACCATCTCCTCCTTTAATTCTCCTCTTAAAGTATCTACTTTTCCAACACATTCTTTAATCTCAACCTATTCATATCTCAATAAAATAATCTTTCATCTTTTTCTACTTTCTATCCTTGTATACCCCCTCACAAAATAACCTTTTCCATTCCAAAATTTTATAACTTTCTTGTCGGATAATCCCCCATCTCTCCTTCATACATATCCAAAGCTACACTCTAACATTTCCTTTATCTACTCCCTCATTACTTTATATTTCCTTAAAACTAGCTTTATATGTCCTTGACTTACACATTAGTCACTACCCTTGTTTGTCTTAGACCTCGAAACTACCTTTTGTATCCCTTAACTACTCTAGTTTTTTTCTTCATAAATAACAACTAAATTGAGATGAGTTAGTGGATCCCATTTTTTCCATTACTCAATCACTATAACTATGCCCTTATTTTGTCTCTCTTGCCACTATGTTAACATTTCTTAATTTTATGTCAAGATTCAAGGTCCTTCAATGAAGACTTGGTTTATATAGTTTGACCTTTACTTTGATCCTAGCCTCTCATTTTCTAATCATTCATTGAATTTTGTGGTTAGTGACATGTCATATGATTGGTTTATGCTATAATTGTGATTAACAACTAGTTTTCCAACTATGTGATTTTTCTAAAAGGATGATTCTTTGAGTTATATCCCACTTGTTGTAGTTTGTAATATATGTACATCAATAACTTTTTTTGAATTTTTTTTTTTTTTATATCTCATTTGTCAACTTAGGTAGATCAATATTGATCATGTGGGACATATGATTCTTTTATGCGATAATGCTCAGTGTTGCTCCAAGGTGTTGGTCAACAAAATTAAATCCTTTCTTCACAGTTTGAATTCCTCTTGCCAAAAAGGCTTCATGCTTGGTAGATAGATCCTTGATGTTGTTGTCACCACCCATGATCTCATTCACTCTATGGAAAATAATAGGAGGCCCAACATGATCCTTAAAATTCATGTTTCTAAGGCCTATGATAGGTTTCTCATTTCTCTTTGTTATTCTCAAGAAGTTTTGGTTTAGAGAGAAGGTTCTAAAAATAATAAACTCTTGAATCTCCTCCCTAATTTTTTGTGTTGGTGAAAGGTGTCCCTTGTGGAAACTTCTCTAGTTATAGTGGTTTAAGACAAAGGGACCCCTTTCCCCTTACCTCTTTATCTTGGAAATAGAATCTTTGGGAAGATAATGAATGATATGGAAATTTTGGCAATAGATCTTGTGAAGGGAATGGATCATATGAGTAGAGAGAAATAGAGGAAAACAAGATAGAAGAAAAATGAGCATTGATTGAGAGCTACTAATGAGTTATCTACTCATACAAAGAAAGAAAATATCCTTGACCAGAAGGAAGTTTGCTATGGATGAAATAAGATATATTCAAAATGAGCCTAATAATGAGGCTCTAATTGATATAATAATTGATACTAAACATAATATAAGGTATATTAAGGAAATAAAATCTCAAGGAATGAAGATCAAAGAAAAAATGAATTTACTTATAGTTGAGGATAAAGGTACAAAATTCTTTTGCAAATTCTCAAAATGAAAAACATCAAAGAGGAAAATGGGCCAATTTGGGTTGATAATATCTGGATCAATAACATAAGTATTATAAAGGATGAATTTCGAAATATTTATCAAAATATGTTTACCTCTAGTGATGATAATGATGAATTTAGAGAACCATAAGAGTTTTGTAGGAAAATAATTCCTAAAAATATCAATAAGGAGGATGTCAACATCTTTGACAATAGTATTAGTAAGGAAGAGATATTAAAGTGATCTAGTATAAAGTATAGAGAACTTGGGTGGTGCTTGCATATCTAACGATGGAAAATATCAAAAATTCATTTTTTTTTAACATTTCTATGTTTTAGTATATTGCATTTTTGGAGGCCTCTAGACTAGAATTTGGCATGTAGGTTATCGTCAATCCCTTGGAGTGGATTGAGAAACAAATTATTTCTAAGAAAATGAAGTTAGAGATCTTGGAGATATTTATAGAGCGGTGTAAAGAAGTCCAAATTTTTCCCAATGAGCTAGCAAATATGACCTTGCCAAGTTGGGGTATCGTGGTAAACATGTTTTCTAAAAAAATTGTTTGTTGGTTATTTTTCCCATCAAGTTGTTCATTTTGAAGTCCGCAGGATGTGATGACTATTGATATTCTTTGAAAATATATAAATACTCAAATTTGAAGATAATAAAGTAGTATTTGAAATGGCATACATCTCACTATGATTTTGATGTTTTGCATCTTTGTTCAATCTTTTATAATGTTGCAGGTTCATATGCATAGTATTGTGCACAAAATTATTAATTCAGATTAGAGGTATTAGATATTATGTTTCTCTTGTATGTCACATCACACACAATCAAGATATCAAAATCTTAGAATGAGAACAAGAGATCAATTATACTATCTACCTTTAAGATGCACAATTGCAAATGGTTGGAGAATTAAATAAAGGATCAAACTATCCTTTCAAATTGTTGGTTGAAGAAGCATTGACAAAAAAACAAGATGAGATTATGAGCTAGATATCTCGATTGTTACAACAAAACTAAG